>LR753030.1:5722-41160 GCA_902729485.2 Mus minutoides | reverse complement strand
GTGGCAATGAGAGGATGGTGCAGTCAGGGCATCCAGGGCTCCTTCTCAGCCTTGCTCCTCTCCAGCTGCAGGTGACACTGGGTGGCATCTCTCTCACTCTCGAGTTTGTGTGGTTAGCTAACCTCTGTGGAGAAGTATCATAGGAATTGTCAGTAATCAGACCTGGTACAGCATGACCAGCTGCCCAAGCTCCCGCCTCTAGGTTTCCCTGCCATGATGGAATTGCACTCTCCGCCTGCGAGCCACGACGGACCCTTCCTCCTGCACAAGCTGCTTTTCCTCAGGTATTTTGTAGAGGCGATGAGCAAGCAACTAATACTGTCAGCATGTGCTACCTTGCCCGCAAATTTGTGTTATTTATAGCTGAGCTCTTACACTTTGTTTGTTTGTTTGTTTGTTTTTGGTTTTTTTGAGACAAGGTTTCTCTGTATAGCCCTGGCTGTCCTGGAACTCACTCTGTAGACCAGGCTGACCTCAAACTCAGAAATCCACCTGCCTCTGCCTCCCAAGTGCTGGGATTAAAGGCGTGCGCCACCAACCAGCCGAGCTTGGCTCATGGTTTTGGAGAAACTTAGTCCCCTAGGCCGTGTCTAAAGGCTGTGCTAGCTTGGAAGTCTGTATTCCCAAGAACAGAGGCCCTAGGAATAAAGTGCTTCTGGTCCTACCTGGTCTCTCTACTCTCTGTATCCTCTGGGAGCCATTCCACCCGTGATGGTGCAGCAAGCCTTTGACGGAGTGGTCGGATCTGCCCAGCTGTGGTACATGCTAAGTTCTCGTTCCCATCTCTGTAAATCTAATTTTGTTGTTCCAAATCTTTACTCTGAATATTGAAGTGGAAGAGGAAATTACATTCTCTCAAGTTCAAATGTACTTAGCTGTCATTCGAGGTGAATGGGATTGTCCCTAGAATCTCCGTGATATCTCCTCGCAGGCTATTTAGGTAGTGGTCCTTCCCGAAGACAGCGAACATTTGCTCACATGAGACTGTAATAAAAATGGACCCTGTTTGTTAGACCCTTAAGCAGATGGGGCGGAAACTTGCTCAACTCCCAGACCCACAATGTGAGCAGACTCCCACTCTTCTGCTTCTCTTCATATTCAATCAGGAACAAAGTTGTCCCCGGCTACTGTGCCACTTGGTTCTCCTCACATGGCTCTCTGGAGCACTGGCCTACCCACCTTTCCAACACAGAAGTGTAGCCACCTGCATAAGGTCACCCAGCAGGCAATCTGGAAAAGTGCAACTTGAGCACAGGACCAGGCGAGCCTTCCAGACTTCAGGGCACTTGGGCACCTTGCTGAGGGCCCATGGTGAGGCTGGGCATTAGGCTTGCTGACAGGTGTGTGCAGGAAATTAATGCATCTATGCAAAGTAGGTGACAGGGGATGGGGCTGCTCTGATGCATCTACACTGCTCAGGTTACTATCTCCCAGCACGCCCTCAGCGGCTCCCTATCGCCTTCTGGATAAAGTCTATCCTCCCGAAGTATCCCTTGTAGAAACATTTCTTCTTATATCCCTGCAGGGTCAACAGGGGTTTCTTAAAGGGCTTTTCTGGACACAGCATCTGCAATACCTCAGCTCCTCCACCTGCCTCTGGACCACAGGATACGGGCAAAGAGACGTGGTTTAGTGCAAAAATGCACTTAGGCACTTGAGCATGACTTGGAGGTCAGAGTTCACTGCCAGCCTAGGCTGGATGGGAAGCAGCCAAGTTAGCGGGACACATTAGCAGGATGTCATGAGGTGTGCTTGCTAATAATCATAACCAAGAAAAAGAAAGATCTGGGCTGCGGAGATGGCTCAGTAGGTAAAGTGCCTGATTCAGGATTTTTCCCCAGAATCCAAAATCAAAAGCATCTCATATGGACACACACACAGAGAGATAGAGAGACACAGAGAGAGAGACAGAGAGAGTCAGGGAGACAGAAACAGAGACACACACAGAAAGACAGACACAAACACACAGACACATAGAGATACATACATACATACACACACACACACACACACACACACACACACACACACACACCTCCATGCTCTCAGGGAGTGGCAAACCCCTACCTGACCCCTTGTAAACAACACAGAGGAGAGGTGTGGCTGCTTCCTTAGCACACAGACCCAAGGCAGCCTGGAACAGAGGAAATGCCATTAGGGTGTGGAAGCTCCGTGCTTATCCAGTACCTGCCCTGCGTGGCCACAGTTAATTGAAGTCATCAGAGAATCGTTGAAAACTGCAATCTGTTGTTCTGTAGTCTGGGGCCTGGGGCCTGGGGCCTGCTATATCCACCATACTCAAGTCCATGCTTCTGTGCTTTCAGAGGCCATCTGTCAGCATCTGTGTGCACACTGATCCCATGAGCCTTTGCAGGTGACCTGCTAAGCCTTGTCTATCATCAGGTAGCTATTTTTAATCAGTGGTCTCAGCAACAGTAGCTCTTTACCTCTGATCACTTTTGTCTTGTTTTTCTGGCTCTGAATTTACATGTAGATGAGGCTGGTTTTGAACTCCTGATCCCCCTGCCTCTGCTTCTATCTGTCAGTTATACACATACACTACCACGCCTGGCTCTTTCCTTTTTTTTTTTTTTTTTTTTTTTTTTTTTTGGTTTTTCAAGACAATGTTTCTCTGTGTAGCTCTGTAGACCAGGTTGACCTTGAGCTCATAGAGATCAGCCTGCCTTTGCTTCCTCAGTGCTGGGATTAAAAGGGTGCACCACCACCCCTGGGTGGTCCTTTGCTTTTGTCATTAGACTCTGTATTAGTCAGGGTTCTCTATAGTCACAGAACTTATGAATAGTCTCTCAATAGTAAGGGAATTTGTTATGATGACTTACCATTTGTAGTCCATCTCCCCAACAATGGGCAGCTGTGAATGGGAAGTCCAAGGATCTATAGTTGCTCAGTCCCACGGGGCTAGTAGGTTCCAACAGCTGTGCTGGTAAGTAAGTGCAAGCAGGTGAAGAGCCAATTTTCCTTCTTCCAATGTCCTTATGTAGGTCTCCAGCAGAAGGTGTGGCCCAGATTAAAGGTGTGTACCACCACACCTGGATCTGGGACTTGCTTTGTCCCAGGCTGACCTTAAAGTCAGACCTCCTTGCCTTAGTCTCCTGGGATTCATAGCCACTATGCCTCAAGATCTCCATGCCAAGATCCAGATCAGAAACTTGTATTTCCTCGCCAACACCATATACACAACACACAACACAAATGTATTAAATAAATAAATAAGAAGCCTAAATGTAAAGTGGCTCTTGCATCGGCTTGTGGTAGATTTCCGTTGCTGTGATAAAATACCCGAGATTAGAACATTATAAAGAATATTATTCTCCCATCCTAGTATCCTCCTGGTTAGGTGGTAGGGGCCCCAAGGTCAGGGCCCTGGGTGCTAGTGTTTGGTTCCCTGGTCACAGCTTCCTTATGATTGCTGTGTTGATTGATCTGCTTGTTCAGTTTGAAGGAATCAACTCTAGTGTGAATCTCAGATTTTATTTCTCATGCACATGGCTTTGGCGTAGTAATATATCATTCGTTGTTTTGATGTATTTGTATACAAACCAGGCTATTGCTAACAATATTTTGTTAACATAAAGCTGTATACGTTTAATTCACTATTGTAAACAGAGAGCTGACGTCTTGTTCTATAAATAAGCTTTATTAGTCAGATAGGAAAGCATCGGAGGCATTATTAGACGGCAGTCCATGTTGTAGCCCAGGACCCGCCCCTCGCTAAATGGGGTGAGCCTTCCCATCATCTGCAAGGATAACAAACACTCCCTCAGAGTCAGTCTGGGTCTGGTAACCGCATCAGGGCTGGAGCTGGAACCCTGGAGGATAAGCAGAGCTAAAGGACCCACACTGGCCACCTCACATCTGCATTCGGCTCTTCTCATAGGCTGTCTGCGCAGAGCAGAGGTAATGCATCTCCTGCAGGAGAACCTAATTGAGGACTGCCTGAGAGAACAAGGATTGCTGATTAGAAGGGATGCTTTTGGGGGACCAATGGGGCTGGGGTGGAGGGTATTAAAGGGGCTTGCTGCTGTTCACCGCTGTTTCTTACCCACTCCCTGAGTCTGTGTCTTTCACTCTGGGCCACCTCACCTCTAATCTCCAAGGGCAGGTAGGTAGGGTCAGGCAGCGAGTTGTCCAGGGCGCAGGCAGCACACGAGGGACTGTATTAAAGGGTTACAGCATAAGAAAGCATTAGGAACGTTGAAAACCACTGGTTTAGAGAGAGGGCATCTCAGGGCTTTTCAGGGAGGGAGTTTTTAGGGAGACATAGAGCGTATCAGCCATGAATAAAATACCTGTGAATGGGAGAACACATATGCACACACACAGAGATGTACCCAAACATGTATACATGCATGGACACAGATACACACATATGTATACACACTGGCACATACACAGAGACACATTGGTATTCACATATACATATGTATACATACATACAGATACATGTACTACAACATGGACTGCCGTCTAATAATGCCTCCGATTCTTTCCTATCTGACTAATAAAGCTTATTTATAGAACAAGACTTCGGCTCTCTGTTTACAATAGTGAATTAAACGCGCACGGACACACAGTACTACAGGTACACTAGAGCGACTGGCTAAGCAGACCAACAATTCTAAGTGCTAGTGAGGATGTGAAATACTGGGGACTCTCACCTGCTGCTTTGAGGGCCATACATTCAAACACTTTAAGAAACTGTCCTCTGGGGCTGGAGAGATGGCTCAGTGGTTAAGAGCACTGGCTGTTCTTCCAGAAGTCCTCAGTTCAGTTCCCAGCAACCATATAGTAGTTCACAACCATCTGTAATGAGAGCTGATGCCCTCTTCTGGGATACAGTGTACTCACATATATAAAATGAATACATCTTAAAGAAAGAAAGAGAGGAAGGAAGGAAGGAAGGAAGGAAGGAAGGAAGGAAGGAAGGAAGGAAGGAAGGAAAGAAGGAAGGAAAGAAACTGTCCTCTCGTCAAGGTTATCCTATATATATCTCCTGGTCCAGTTTTTTCTCCTTATAAGTCTTCAACAAAATTAGACACATCTATGCACCAAAGACACAAGCTAACTACAGCTTATCCATGATCTACAACAGTTTCCATTTTGGATGAGTTGAGAGAGAGAAAGAGAGAGAGACAACGACAGAGACAGAGAGACAGAGACAGAAAAACAGAAGCAGAGATGGGGCAGGAGCATCACCAAATCACGGGTCCAAATCATTCATCAGGAAAGAAGCCCCTTTAAGGCTGGGAGCACCACACAGCGCAGAGAGTTTTCACAGGTGAGACATCAAAATAGAAGAACACACAGAAACACACACACACACACACACACACACACACACACACACACACAGAAAGAGAGAGAGAGAGAGAGAGAGAGGGAGAAAACACCACGACACCCACCAGAAACTGACCAGGGAAGCTGAGACACCCACTGGAGTCCCCGAATGAGCCTTCTCTCCATGATAGAGCCTGCAGCTTCTCCTTCCCACTGCAGGTCACAGGATAGACACTGGTGACCACAGCCAGGGGAGGAGACCTGCCGGCCGCTATCAAGGGCACAGGGGTCTCTTGTGCTGTTTTACTGCTCTCTTTACCCGCTGTCACGGAGTTGGGGGCAGGCCATCCCTAGACAAGGGCCTCTGCTGCAGGACACGGAGAGACAACATGCTGAGGTCGGAAATGAGGATGAGGCACCTCCTCCCTTCCAGAGACGTTTCTCTCCAGCTCAAACAGTCCCTGGGAGTCTACCAGTCTAAACAGGATAGAGCCAGTTGAGACAGACCACAAACTCCAGGTGAGCAGAGCGAGGGTCAATGTAAAACCAATGGAATCTAAACACGAAGCCATTAATATGAAGTTTAAAATTGGCAAGGTCATGGTGTCATGGAAATCAATAATGTGCCGTCCTTGGGAAGGAGGGAGGAGGGAGGAAGGCCCAGGCATAGCAGTGCCTTCAGATTCTTTCTTTCCTTTTTGCATTTTATTTACTGATTTTTTTTTTTTTTTTTTTTTACTTATGAGGCAGACTGCTCTTGAACATGGTAGGAATATGGTACCTGTTGTCTTGGAAACCCGTCTGCAGGTTGCAGGTCGAGTGATGTCATAGGTTTGGGACATTCTGATGCCAACAGGTTGAGAACAGCCTTGAGCTCCTGATCTTGCTTCAGCCTTCCAAGGGTTGGGGCAGCAGGCTTGGCTTACTGCGGCGTGTGATATGGGTCTGGATACTCAAGTGGACTCACCCTGTGATGACCCTGTGTAAGTCTGTGACTTTCACACTTGCCTGTGTGTGATGCTTCAGTAAAATATGTTACCTGGGAAGGACAAATGTTGGAAAAATAGGCATATGTATATGTATATGTGTGTGATATGTCTGTATGTCTGTATGAATGTATGTATGTGTGTGTATGTGTGTGTATATGTGTGTGTTGTGTGTGTATATATGTAGGGTATGTGTGCATGAGTATGTGTGTGTGTATCTGTGGATATGTGTGTGTATTGTTTGTGTGTAGTATGTGTATGAATGTATATGTGTTTATGCGTGTGTATGTGAGTATGTATGTGTATGTGTGTATCTGTATATATGTTGTGTGTTTGTGCATGTGCATGTGTGTATTGTATCTGTATGTGTATATGTATATGTGTGTGTGTGTATATATATATATATATATATATATATATATATATATATATATGTGTGTGTGTATGTATGTATGGTGTGTGTGGTATGCAAGTGTAGTATGTATGTGTGTTTATATGTGTGTACAGTGTGTGTATATGTATGGTGTGTGTGTGTATGTGTGTGTGTGTGTGTGTGTGTGTAAAGATGGCCTCTGGGAAGCTGCCTGCTGTCATTTCTTTCTGGTCACAGATTCTGGCTTAACCTCCATATAAGTTAAAGTGTGCCTCCGCAGTGTACTCTCGTGGGTCCTTCTGTGGAAGGACTCTTTCTCCCTTCTCAGTCGCTGGTTCCCCAGATCCCTGACCAACCCTCCCCACTCCTCAGGTGGTGTGTGGTGGCCTCAACAGACCTAGCTGCAGAAAGACCTCACAAAACTCCTGGGTTGGTCACACGAAGTTCCTGGGTCGATCGGTCAGTCTCCTTAGGGTCACGTGCCCATCAAGGCTAAGCTCTGGCTGGCCACGCGGGGCACTTGAGCTGGATTCCATGTGCTACAAGGCACCTGTTAGAGAGATTGGGCTGAGCATGTCATGTGATAGAAAGAACAGGGTGTGATGAAGGTGACCTCGGTGCCTGCTGGCCTATGTTTCCTTCCTCACTTCCCACACCCAGGTGGTTCTGTCCTCCTAGTTGCTGTCTCTGTCCCCTTGGCAACCAAGTATCTGTGTTCCCATCTCTCCCCTTTATGCAACAGGAGGCTTCCAGGGTTGTGTAGGGGATCAAAGCTGCCCAGATCAAACAAGGCTGGAGCTGACCCACCGAACTTGCTATCCAGAGCCATTGGTCCCTGTTTTCTCTCTCCAGACTCTTCAATGGTCCTTTCATCTTTAGAGTTTACCCATTGTACTTAAAATATCCTAACAAAGCTGGGTACCGTGGTACACACCTTTAATCCCAGCACTTGGGAGGCTGAGGCGGGTGGATCTCTGTGAGTTTGAGGCCAGTCTGGTTTACTTAGCAAGTGTCAGGACATCCAGGACTACATAGAGAGACCTTATTTAATATATACTTAATATATAAAAAATACTAAAATAAAATAATAATGAATTATTAAAATATATCAAATTATGATAAATATAATATCAATTCATGTTTATTTTATTAAATAATATATATAATAACGGCCAAGGAAATGATTGCCTGCCTTCAAGACACAAGTTCAATCCCCAGGACCCAAATGGTAGAAGGACAGAACCAACCTCTTACCTCCATATGTGTAAGGTGGCACACACACATGCAGACATATACACATGTACACATGCACACATGCACTCACATGCAGGCATGCACACACTCACACACACACACACACACACACACACACACACACACACACTAAACCAATATGTAATAAGAGAAAAGGTTGGCTCCTTACCTGTTTGCTTTCTTTTTTCTGGAAGACTGAGGTGAAATTTACAGAGAGCAATGCTAGTTGCCATGGCTTGAATGTAGACCGTCACCACAGGCTCTTGTGTGTGAGTATCTGTCCCCAGCTGGTGGTGCTGTTGTGGGAGGTTGTGCAATCTTCTGAACATGGGCTGCTTGCTTTGGTCAGGGGAGCAGGGAAGGCAGGGCTTCAGGTCCTAGGCCTATTTTCTTCCAATGCAGCAATGGTTTCCTTCTGGTTCTGCTATGTCTCTACTACGATGGACAATATCTCCTGAACCATGGGCCTAACTAAGGCTTTCCCCTTGTCTGTGGTATTTGGCCACTAACTCACTCTTATTTAAATGCTATTGGCTAGATTTTACTCACCCCAAGGTGCTACTTTATCTATTTCTAAGCCATTGTCATTTCCCAAATGGAGCCTCTGCCCACCATACAGTCCCTCCTAGTTCCTGCCTCTCCTTGGCCCCTGGTATCCACAGAACACCCCGCCCACCCAGGCTTCTCTTCTTACATATTCTGGACACTCCATATAAACAGAATCATGTAGTGTGTGACATTTTGGGTCTGGATGCTTGTGTGTGACATACTTCATTGGTGATTTATATGGGACTGTAGTGTGTAGCAATATATTATCCCTTTTCAGGGCTAAATAATGTTCCATTGTGCGGAATAGCACATTTTGTTTCACTGGTGGATAGAAATCGAGGGCATCTGAGCCTCCTAGGTACCCAGATAAAGCTGCTGTACCCACACTTATTTTCTGAAACATTTGTTGATTTGTGGGTGTATGAGTATGGGGGTGTGTGCCACAGCTCATGCACGGAGTTCTGAGAACAGCTGTAGGAGTCAGTTCCCTCCTGCCATGTGGGTCCTAGGCACTGCACTCAGGTCAGCAGGCTTGATAGCTAGTGCCTTTACCTGCTGCGCCGTCTTGCCACCTTCCCCTGACCATATGTTTTCCATAAGGTTGCTTTATATTTTCATTTGCCAGATGGCTTCTGTCGATGGATACTGAGACTCCTTCCTGGATGGAAGGTTCCAGAATACAGCTCTGGTGATGACTTAGGGTATTTTCTGGGGCTTCAGGTTCTCAGGCCCACCCCGCAGGAGAACCTTTGTGGACAGCTATTGAAGTCCACGGCTAGTGCCAATGCCCGGGCGCTCTAAGGGGTTTGGTGAGGGTGACCTGGGAGTGGGGTGCTCCTGCAAGGATGGTACCCATGGTCTGTTTCCATTCTTGCCTTTCTGCTGAAATGGAGGAGTCCCTGGGAGGATGGGAGCTGGATTTCCACACCCGACCCCTGATGCTTCCCACAGTAGGAAGAGAAGCATGATGAGGACAGTGACTGGTGACAAGTGACAGGAGGCAGGCAGGCTTGGGCAACAGCCGCTGACACCCACAGAAGTGACTTCCAGTGCGAGTGCTGTGCTTGCGGCAGCCTGAGGGATGCGCAGAGTCCTTGCTGCAGAGAGGATGGCAGAGGTCCCTCGTCCCTGGTCACATCAGGAAGGACTCAACATCTGCTCCATGGTGTCTGTGAAGTGCAGCTCCTCCTGGGACCTGGCTGGGCATCATGTCCAGGGAGGAGCACTGTCTGTCACTGTTCTGTTGCTGCGAAGAGATACTGTGACCATGCCAACGCATAAAAGAAAGCGTTTAATTGGGGGCTTGCTTACAGTTTAGGAGGGTTAAGGTCATCTATGATTGTCATGGGGGGGGGGGGACATGNCTTCCTCTTGTGTGCATTGGTCAACAGCTTCCCCATTAGCACAAAGCAGTGGTTCTCAACCCGTGGGCCTTGACCTCTGGGGCATCGACTGACCCTTCCACAGGGGTCACATATCAGATATTTACATTACCATTCATAACAGGAGCAAAATTACAGTTATGCAGTAGAAAATAATTTTTTGGTTGGGGTCACCACAGCACGAGGAATGGTATTTAAGTGTCACAGCATTAGGAAGGTTGAGAACCGCTGTCATAAAGGAAGCAGCTGGCTCTAGGCCACTGTGAGGATCAGATGAGCTCAGACTTGCCAAGAGTTTGGAAGCTTTGCTCTGGGCCATTTTGAAGTGACATGCCTTGGGTCATTCCATACCCGAGACCCCTTTCCAGTCCCCAAGGAGCCAAACTCGGGGCTGTCCTTTAACCCTGTAGACTTTCATGTCAAAAGTGTGCCAGGTGAGACTGAATTAAGAGTAGAGTGCCAGCCGGGCGTGGTGGCGCATGCCTTTAATCCCAGAACTCGGGAGGCAGAGGCAGGCAGATTTCTGAGTTTGAGGCCAGCCTGGTCTACAGAGTGAGTTCCAGGACAGCCAGAGCTACACAGAGAAACCCTGTCTCGAAAAACCAAAAAAAAAAAAAAAAAAAAAAAGAGTAGAGTGCCCCACAGGACCAAGAATGGTGATGGCACATAAAGTGTGTCCTGGCTGTCAATGACTTCAAAGTACCACCTCCCTCCAATGAGGGCCTGATAACTGTCACCCTTTAATAAGGACCAGATGCTCAGAGGGGGAGAGACTGTGTGGAAGTTCCCCCAGCTGGGAAGAGGTGGAGCTGGGATTGCAGCCCTCCCTCTCACAGATTCCAAACTGTGTTCTTCAAGGCTGGGGCAGGAAAGTACTGGCTTCCCAGAGCTGGGTGCAGTGTGGCTACAAGGGTTGAAGTTATTTATGCACTGGCCTAGCAGGTTCAAACCTACCTTCATGCAAGGTTTGACGGGTTTTGTTGTTTTGCTTTTTACTTTTGTTAACTTAAAGGAGAAACTGAAATCAATGGAAATCATATTTGGCAACACAAATATCAGCCCAGGTAACCCATACTGAAACACCCTGAGTGGTGTGGGGGGACAGGTGTCAGAGAGGGTTTAGAGAGAACTCCTCTAAGGATCCAGTTTTGGGACAAATCACAGGCTGGGCAAAAAAGTGAATTTGCAAACCAGTCTGTTTTGAGTTCTGATGGGTGAGTTAATTAGCCAGCTCCCAGCTGAGATTTGTAGAAGGTGGATAGTGCTGGCCCCTTGTTTAGCCAGGTCAGTTCAAACAGTCCTCCGGCCAGTATGAAATCAATTTTTCCACTGTCTCTGTTTTGCTAAGGAAACTGGGGTGGGGTGGGGTGGGGTGGGGTGAAGCTCTTCTTTTGCCTTCTGAATGCCAGCCAGCACCTGACCTCCTTCTGGAAAGTTGTTCTTTGTTCCGGGGTCGGAGGCCAATCTCGTGGGCCCTGGGAGCTAAGATGAGCTAAGGTGTATAATACACGTTGCTCCCTGGTCCTGGGCATCTGCATAGGTGAGAGGGCTCAACCATCTCCACCAACAAGGAGCCAGATTTTTGGAGATGAGTCTGACCTGGCAGGACCAGACCTTGACCTTTGGTCTCAGATCTTAGACCTTTGCATGGACCCATGAACTGGTGGCCCAGCAAGCTCAGGGACTCTTCTAAGAAACAGAAGCTCATTAGGTTGTGAGGCAGATGCATGTTCATCCATGATAATTTAGAACATGCAATCTTGCCAAGGAGAAGAAAATAAAACCCACCAGCGTTCTCACCGCCTGGGGACCGCCAAGGCTGCCGTGTATATTTTCAGCCTTCAGGGGAAACTTTAGATCCTAACACTGAGGTGCCCTGCTGGCTCTTAGCCACCATCTGGGCCTTCTGCAAGGTTTCCTTCTTCACAGAAGTGGGCTTCTGAGGCTATGGTTCTCTGTAATGGGGCTGGCCTGCGCCCTGAATGATGCTTGAAAATTTCCTGGTCCACTCACTGTCCCCACATGATCCTAGTTCTACCCTTCAAGTCAGGACCATCAAAACCATCTCTAGATATTTCCAGGTACCAGCTGGCCCTGGAAGAGCATCTCTGGTTTTGGGGGTGAAGGTGCTGGGATCAGCCACATGTGACTTCCCCTCTCTGCTTTGATATGGCCCCAGGGCAGTGAGCTCTGACCCTCCTCTGGGAAACAACAGAAGCTTTCCAGCCTGCAGCTCTGGAGAGGAGGAAACGTTCTGGTGGGGCACCCAGACTGTGTACACTGCAGGGAGCCACAGCAGCCTTGGGGAGGCCCAACTTCCCCCAAACGTTAAGAAGGACAGTGGGCCCTTCTGTTATTTTGGGACATCCTCTGACAGAGTGCTCTGTTCTGCTTGTCTCAGGGAGGCAACAGGAGCTGGGACAAAGGGCAGCTTTGGAGGTAGCCAACTTTGGTAACCTGCTTAAGTGGGTAGGTCTTTCTGTGCCTCGGTGTCTCATCTGTAAACAGAAAGCAATGGTAGTATCTTCTTGTCATGGCCTCAAGAAATGAAGCGATTTTACCTACTATGGCTATATTAATATGATATATGCCCAGTGCAGGCTTGGAGGGCCATGTTGGGCACTGCCAGGGCAGCCTATGAGAAGCTCCGGCAGTCTGCAGACCAAGTGAATGTGGTTAGCTTCATGCCTGCTTCCCACAGTCCCTGGGCACAGCTTCTGTTCCTATGGCTTCAAGCTTGCTAATGACACCTGACTTCTCTTGAGATTTGGAATGATGGTGTCCACTCTCTGGGACATTTCAGTCTAAAAATATCTATTGTGTCTTGAGGGCTTCTAAGAGTTCACTTAAAGTTCTTGCTTTTCATATTGTTACAATTTTCATAACTTATTAATATAGAGACAATATTAAACATGTGTAATCATTGACATTCTGTAATATATAGCTTACTGTTGAGAACGTGCGGTTTGCTAAGTTTCCTCACACCCACTGTGTAGCTGCCATGACCCATCTCCAGAATTTCTTTCCTACCCTCATAAAACACTGGCTCCCCGTTCCTCTTCACTTCCTGCCTCCTCAACACCCCTCCCCCACTGCTGGTTTGTGTCTGCTTCCATGAACTAATGTGACCTCAGACAAGTAGGATCTTAAACTGGGTGTGGACTAGTGCATGTCTTTAATCCCAGCACTTGGAAGGCAGAGGCAGAGCTCTAGGCCAGCCTGGTCTACATAGTGAGTTCTAGGACAGCAAGGACTATGGCTAGAGACCCTGTCTCAAAAAACTAAATGAAGCAAGCAAGCAAACCAAATGAATAGAATCATGACCTGTTCTTCCTTTTGCTTCTGAGTTGTTCTTGGTATCACGCTCTTGAAGCTAATCTGTGGTCCAGCCTGCATGAGGATTTCCTGAGTTTCTGAGGTCTAATGATGCTCTCTCTTGTGCTTAAACAGCATTTTATTTGTCTGTTTGATGGCGGCATTTAGGAAGCCTTCTGCCTCTTGGATGACCATGTTTATGGGTGGGGTTGAGCCCACTTTCAACCCTTTGAGCTGAGACCTAGAGTCAGAATTGCTGGACTGTATGGTAACTGGGAGTCACAGAGTCTCCAAATGGTCCTCCCCCGACCCTGCAGGAGCTCTGTCTCTAGACAGGGAGAGGAGGCAGCTTTCCACCCTGAGAACTGAGAACTCACACCCAAGCCTCTCACCAGGTCTCTCTGTTGCCATGCCAATGCCCAGAGGACGATTTGGGAAGATAAAAGCCGTTTTGGGTGATCTGCATTCTGATGTTTGCATCGTGAGTGTGTGGCATCCTTTCTGTTGAGCTTGGCGGACTTAATATAAGAAAGTCAGCAGGGCGTGGTGGCGCACGCTGCCAATCCCAGCACTTGGGAGGCAGAGGCAGGCGGATTTCTGAGTTCGAGGCCAGCCTGGTCTACAAAGTGAGTAGACCAGGGTTTCTCTGTGTAGCTCTGGCTGTCCTGGAACTCACTCTGTAGACCAGGCTGGCCTCGTGCCTCTGTCTCCCAAGTGCTGGAATTAAAGGCGTGAGCCACCATACCCAGCCTGATATTTGTTTTATCTAAGCCGGAGCACAGTAAGCCACGTGTCTTTGACAAACCCTAAAAGTCTGCCAATCCAGCACTTAGGAGGCCAAGGCAGGAAGACTGCCACAAGTTCAAGACCAACCTGGGCTACAGTGTGAGATCTATTTCAAACTGCAGAAACAGGAATGAAAGTTAAAGCCCCCATTTCTCCAGTCTCTCCAGTGTCTTCCATTGCTCTCCTTCAGGCTCAGTAGTAGCCCTTCCACTTCAGCCGGGGCTAATCTGTCTGCACTGTCCTCTTTGGCTATTGCTTCTTGCCTGATATCATTGTGATGCCTGTGATCATTTCCTATTAACAGCTTTTTATTTTAAATATATGTATTTGTCTTTTTTCTAGTTTGTTTTCTTTTTTCTTCTTCTTGTTTGTTTAATTTGGTTTTGTTTTGTTGACTTTTTTGAGACAGGGTTTCTCTGTGCAGCTCTGGCTGTCCTGGAACTCTGTAGACCAGGCTGGCCTCAGACTCAGAGATCTGGCTGCCTCTGCTTCTTGAGTGCTGGGATTAAAGGTGTGTGCTGCCTCTGCCTGGCTGTTTTTAATTTTTTAATAGGGGATCTTGCCCTGTAGCCCAAGCAGGCCTCGAACTCTGTATCTTCCTGCCTCAGATTCCCAGTGTGGGGATGGCAGGCCTGTAGACACTCTGCCTGGCTGCTGTGGGCATGGATTGACTTTTACACTTCTGTATGCGTGGTGCCTGGTGATTCATGACCAGACGCCACCAGTGATGTTCTGTGCACAGCTCTGGCTTCACTCTCTTTCCCTGAAGAGTGACATGCTCCCTTGCAGGAACATGAGTGGATAGACTGAGCCTCCAATCAGTCTCTGCAGGATCGAACCTCAGGCTTAGGTCTTAGTTCCCAGATGTAGATCTCACAACAATCCCTGGGCTCCCAGCAGCGCTAGGCTCTGTGGATTGCCAAGGCTGTGGAGGATGTAAGGGGGTCACTTCATGTCTCTGTCTCTCTCTCTGTTTTGTTCTGTTTCTCTCTCTCTCTCTCTCTCTCTCTCTCTCTCTCTCTCTATATATATATATATATATATATATATATATATATATATTTGTGTGTGTGTGTTTGTGTGCATGTACATATGGGTACTTTCTCTCTCTCCCTCTCCCTCTCCCCTCTTCCTTCTTCTCCCTTCTTCTCCCTCCCTTTCTCTGTGTCTGTCTGTCTGTTTTGCATACTCTGTCTCTCTGCAAGAACTCCATCTTAATTTTTGACTGCTTTCCCAGATGGCAGCCCTCTTCTTCTGTCAACCCCAAACTGCTTCTGGATTGGTGGAAAACTCCATGTTTTCCAAAGACAGGGTCTCACTCTGTGTATACCCATTTCTACTTGGTTCCGGAACCTTCTAGAGTGTGCTGCTATCTAACACATACTGTCCAGGGTTGGGGAATTGGCTCAGTGGGTAAAGCGCTTGCTGTGCACCTGTGGAGACCCGAGATTGAATCCTTAGCACCAGGGAAAGCAGGATGAAGTAGTGTAGACCATGGAAAGCTATATGAAATTGGATAGACCTGTTATCCCTGTACTCATAGGAGGAGACCAGGGTCAGAGACCTGGGAATTCCTGGGAGCTCACAGGCCATCAAGTTTGGCATAGTGAGTGTTAATCAACAAGAGACCTCCATCTTAAGGTAGGAGATGAAGACTGACAGCTGAGTGTTGGGACCCCAGAGCCATGATGCTTGGCCAGGCCTGACTTATCCTGTTGTGCTTATTTGGGTATGGCCACACCGCTCCTGAATGCTGGGATTAAGACAGGTACCACCACTCCTGGATTTAAATTTTTCTTCACCTAGTACTTGCTCTGTCCCCGGCTGGCCTTGAACTCAGAGATCTGCTTGCCTTTGTCTCCTGGGATTAAAAGTGTGTACCACCATGCCCAGGCCAAAGTTTTTTTTGTAGCCACTATTCCTCAAGACCTGGATCAAAAGCCTGTGTCTTTGAGCCACAAGATCTGGATCACTTGAAAAAGCCCTCCATTTCTGGACTGTAGTTAACTCCAGATTAAAAGTCCAAATGAAAACAATAACCAGGCAATAACACCTCACATGATATAACTATTCCTTGTTCAACTGCAAGCACATAAACAATAAGCCTAGCTGGGTGGGATCCTGCCCTGAAGTTATCACTCCCTTAATGTGTTCATTTCCTTGAACATAGGATTCAGTTCCATCCGACTTTTTGGTGGCACTTTATTCTTTGAACCAAACAGTTTATATTTTTCCTTTTGAAGAACTCTTCGTGATAGTAAACCAGAGGGCAGAGTCTATACTAGCTTTTTTGAGATGTCCCTTTAGATGCAATTAATCTGATTATCTTCACCTTAACCTTATGCCCACTCTTCAGGCAAGGGCAAAAAGCAGTCACATTCTTCACCAAAACATCCCAAGAACCGTCTTTAGGCCACATACTAAAATCTCCTCTGAAGCCTCTTGAACCAGCAGATCTCCACAGTTCAAATCACCCTTAGCATGACCATCTTTCATAGTCCCACTAGGATGGTTCATTAAGTTCCACTTAAAGCATTCCATTGCTTTCCATATCCAAAGTCCCAAAATTCATATTCTTCCAAACAAAACCATGATCAGGTATATCATCGTGACCATACCCTAGTCCCTGGTACCAACTTCTGTCTTGGTTAGAGTTCCCATTGCTGTAAAGGAACACCATGACCAAGACAGCTCATATAAGGACAACATCTAACTGGGGCTGCCTTACAGGTTCTGAGGTTCAGCTCATCAGTTTATCATCAAGGCTAGAGCATGGCAGCATCCAGGCAGACATGGTGCAGGTGGAGCTGAGAGTTCTACATCTTGATCTGAAGGCAAATAGAAGAAACCTGGCTTCCAGGCTCATAGGATGAAGTTCTCTGAAAGCCCAATCCCACAGTGACACACTTCCTCCAACAAGGCCACTAACAGTGCCACTCCCCGGGCCAAGCATATCGAAACCATCACAGTGGGCCTGCTCACAAGGACTCCCAGGTCCCTTGACCTTCTCTACAGTTTTGTAGAAGAGGCAAAAACCAGGAGTGTAGCCTGCACCCCGTCTTGCTGTCAGAGGCTTACCAAAGGCAGGGTTACCTCAGCCTTTCTCTTTCCCCAGCTTGGGATTCCTGGGGTTCTTGGAAACCACAGTGACAATAGTCTGATAGCCAGGCGAGGGGCATGCCCAGTTTTCTTTAGACTATCCCTTCTCTTCCTAGCACAGCTACTGCTGGTCTCTCCTCTGCCAGGGTGGCTGCTATGGGCCTCTCCCTGAAGCTCCTTCTACAGTCCTGACCACTTCTCCCCTCCATCCTGCAGTAGCTGAGCATTTGCTGTGTACACAGGTTGCTTTGGAAACTGGTGATACTGCGGTAAAGTAGACATCACACAGTTCACCTTCACAGCATTGACACCTGACACATGGGGTCATGACAATGATTGGGGTCATAGTGCCGAGTTCTATGGAGAAAGGCAAAGGATAGGAAGGGTATTGCAAATTCTCCTTAGCTTTGGTTCCCCGCTGCCCTGGCCGTTCTGAGCTTTGAATATTTCATCCCTCCCAGCAGCGAGTGCTTCATTGGGTCAGCTGTGGCTTTGGCTACTTCTCAGCTCTGTGGCTTTGGAAAAATCCCAGGGTTGAGAGCGGTAATACACACTTGCCATCCCAGCCCATGAGAGATGGAGGCCAGAGCGCCGGGAATGTGAGGCCAGCCAGTCACGTGGGACCGTACCTCAAAGAATCAAAATATAGAAATCTATAAACATAAAGTCCCCAGAGGAACACATCTATTTTCCTTCTTGGTGACATAGAGATAAGAGGTTTCTGTAAGATTTAAGTGCGTTTCTGGCACACGCAGGTAAATCTCCATAAATATCAGCCACCCAGTGTAAACACACACACTTCCTGCTCTGTCAGAAACCATGAGTAAAGGTCTGGACACTGACATGTAATCCGTTGCTCTTCCCTCAGCTGGGCCAACCAAGTCTTCTCTTCCTATTGTTGCTAACAGAGAGGGTAGTTAGGATCAGTGGTCAGCGTTGCACATTGAGATAGCCCTCAAAAGCCACCTGGGAATACAGCTGGGGAGATGGTTCCCCTAGCGCCTGCTGCTCTTGCAAAGGATCCAGGTTCCAGTCTCAGGACCCACATGGCTCACAACCACCTTTAACTCCAGCTCTTAGAGGATCCGATGCCCACTTCAGGCCTCCAAGGGTACCGGGCACACACAGTGCACATATGGGTATAACGTCCATCCACATAAGTAAAATTAAACATAATTTTTAAAAAGCCGCCCAGGAAGAGGTCAGGTGGGATCAGAGCTGGGAACGGTGCTCACAGAAGGGCTCCAGCTTATGTGAATGAGAAGGAAGCCCTGTCACTGCCGCAAGATCCTGTCGCTGGGCCTACTCTGTGACTCTGGTGTCCCATCAATGTTGGAGACAGTTCCAGAAATGTCAGTTCCTGCTGCTGTTTCGTGCCACCTTCCCTGCTTGTCCAACGTGTCCCTGCCAGGAGCTGTCCCTTCTCTCCCAACCCTCCCCAGGCGAGCATTGCCCAGCTTGGGCTTGTCTTTGATTCACTGCTGTACCCTTGGAGAGTCCCAAATTGTCAGGTGTGCTCAGGGAGGAAGGAGCCCACGATCTGCCAGTCTGGCTGGTTTGGATCTGGCATCCACCCGTGCCCAACACTTGAGAGGGCTGTTTCTATTTTGTTTTGTAAGTCTTGGGGACGATCTGCCTTGCAGGAAGCAATCTGTTAATTGATGCTGTCAGAGGAGGCAGATGGCTCGTGGGTGGCGGGTATTGCAGATGCAGGGACAGGCCCACCTGAGAGAGTAGGGTGTTTACAAAGTGCCACCTGTGAGCACCAACTCAGCTGCCTCTCAACTCCCATAGCACCACTGTGAGCCAGGTGTTCTGTTTCCAAGAAAACAGGGGGTTTGTTCTCTGAGACTAGGCCGTTGAAACCCCCTCCTTGTTGTGACATTTCTTAAGCATAAAACCTCCAGGCTGTGACAAACAGACCCAAGGAAAGCAGCTTCAGGCAAGCAGAGGTCATTTCTCCTGTAGTGAAGAGTCCAAAGGGAGGCAGTGCGTGGCTGGTTGTGTAATCCTACTTTTCGATGTGCCCTAGCAATCCAGGACCTTCCCAACCTATCACTGTATTCTCCATGGCTTCCATTTTCCAAGGTCATTGTATTCTCCATGGCTCCCATTTTCCAAGGTCTTAGTTAGGTTTCTTTTGCTGTGATGAAGACTGTGACCAAAGCAACATGGAGAAGCAAAGGCTTATATTTCAGCCTACACATTCAGGTCGCTCTCTATCAATGAGAAAAGTCAGGGCAGGAGCTCAAGGCAGGAACCTGGAGGCAGGAGCTGATGCAGAGGCCGTGGAGGGTGCTGCTTACTGACTTGCTCCTCACAGCTTGCTTAGTCTGCTTTCTTTCATATCCCAGGGCCACCAGTCCAGGGGTAGCCCCACCCACAGGGAGCTGGACCCTCCCACATTCATCATTAATTAAAACAACAACAACAACAACTACTACACAGACTTTCTACAGTCCAATCTGACGTGGCAATTCCTCAGTTGAGTTTTTTTTTTCTTTCCAGGTGACTGGAGCTTATGTCAAGCTGACAAGCAACCAGGACAGTCACCGATTTACCCAAAAGGACTGTTGCAAGTCCTGCCGTCATAGCTGGATTTCAGGCCACGGGGAGGCAAAAGGATGAGGTAGGATACATGCAACATCAGTTCTCATTGCTGTCCAGTGTCCCTTCTAGGAGCTGTCCCTTCTCTCCCCAGGTGAGCATTGCCCAGCTTGGGCTTGTTTTCAACTCCCTGCTATACCCTTGGTGGGTCCCAAATTGTCAGGTGCGCTCAGGGAGGAGGGAGCCCACAGTCTGCCAGTCTGCCTGGCTTGGGTCTGGCATCCATCCATGGCCCACAAGTTACTCATACCTTTACTGACATCCTAGTTGGTCAGTACTTAGTCATACGGTCACTGCTAGCTGCAAGGGAAGCTGATACACGCAGCCTTTATTTCTAACTGTCAGGTTTTCGAGTGTAAAATCATTCTGTTAGTAAGAAAGAATAAGCGGTGGGGAGCCAGCAGGTTGGTTGGGAAAGCAGGGCAGAATGGAATCGGCTATGTTCCTATTCCAGCCTTTCCCTGGTCTCCACTTCTCCCCTCTGAAGTGAGGGCCACAGCAGGTCCTCTCTGTGTGTAGAGATCCTCTGATTTGTTGTTTCAGTAGACACCTAAGTGTCTCAAAATGTGTGCACAGCCAACGTCCTGCAGAAAGTCACCTTAGGCCCTGACAACGTGGGTGCCAAGTGTGTATGACAACTGCAGCCATCTGTCCCCAGTCCCACTCACCAGGGCTTGGCAGCTTGGGCTTCGCAGCTTCTCTGTACTATCGGACAGTAGAATCTTGTGTGAGGCCTCTAGCGCTCCTCACAGTAGCCTGTGATGTTGTGAAAACTGGCAGGGACACAGGAATTCTAGGGTATAATGTGGGTGATTTTAAATGGCAAACTTAAAGTATTATTTACTTTTTGCACTTGTATGTATGTGCGTGTGTGTATGCATGCAAGTGCATTTGTGCACACAAGCGTGTATACATGTGTGAGTGCATGTGTATATGCATGTATGTATGCATGTGTATATTTGTGAGTGTGTGTGCATGCATGTGAGAATGTGTTTGTGCACACACGTGTGTGTGTGTGTGTGTGTGTGTGTGTGTGTGCATGCCTGCGTGTATGCATGCTTGCTTGTGAATACAGGCTAAAGGCTGATGTCAAGTGAGTATCTTCCTCCTGAAGGAAGGCTGGGATACTGGGGTAGGGGCGGGGGCGGGGTTGCCGTGCTCACTGGGCACTGCTGGGAATGCCAGCTTCTGTCCTCTGGCTTCTGTCCTCTGACATGCACAGCAAGTGCTTATACTTGCTGAGCCATCTCCGCAGCCCCTTAAAACATAAAATATTGGTTTGTGTGTTTTAATATATCACTAAGAAAAATAAACATCAGGTGCTCACCACCAAACCTGATGATCTGAGTTCAACCTTCAAAACTCACATGGTCAAAGGAGAGAACAGAAACCTGAAGTTGTCTTCTGACGTCCAACCCTGCCCTGACACTTTCCCAACAAATAAACAAACAGCCCGAGAGTTGTGTGGACATTCTTGTTCAGGGTAAGGCTGGGTTAAAGCTGAAGTGTTCTTTGAGCTGAGCAGAAGCGTAGGTGAAGGTGAGAGTTACAGGCTTGGGTCTGATGACACCTAGGTCAGACCTCACACAATTCCAGGTCGGTGAACTCATGACACATCGGGTCCCCAGGTCTGTGGTGAAGTTGGTTCCTGCAGAATTCAAGAGGCTTGAAGAAAGCCACCTTCTAGGTAGCAGAAGTCTCTTCCTGGAGACAAGCGCCCACTGTGGGGACAACTTGCTCCCATGAGACTCTGGGAAGATTCCCGTTCATTGGGGCCCATTGTTTGAGCCTCTGGTGACTGTTCCTACAACACCATCTTTCTTGTTTTGTTTTGTTTTTCTGTGTGGAGCTAGCCCTGGCTGTCTTGGAACTTGCTCTGTAGTCCAGCCTGGTTTGAACACACAGAAATCCACCTGCCTCTGTCTCCTGCTGGGATCAAAGGCCTGAGCTGGCTGCAACTGCCTTTAATTCCAGCAGGAGGTAGCCACCACCACACCCAGCAGCAGCAGCTACAGCTACAGCTACAGCCCCATCTTTTTCAAGTGAAAACCAGAGCCATGGCTGCTGAATGAGGTTATTCCCAGTCAGGCACTGACTGAGAAGTACCCCAATGTAGCCCTGGTCTTCTGTCCTGTTAGAGTCTTTGATGTGATGTCACCTCTCCTAGATGATGTGGTCGTCTGGTTTTCTTTATTCCTCGAAGAAACTCTGTTTCTGCTTTAGAATTTTAGCTATGCCAGTTAAAAGTTCTTTATGTTATATGCTATTATACTAATTGGTTATAGAGCTGATTTCAGAAACAGATGTAAACATTTGTCCATTAAAATGCATTTTACAGTCACTAGGCATCTGGAAGGGAGGGGGAGTCTGTGGGTGAAGAGGCTGGCCAGGGACGGGGTTGCTTTAAAATGGCTTTCAGCTAACTCACAAATAGCTGCTTATTTATTCTCCAGCTAGAGGCAACAGACATTAAGGTTGCAGAGGGACTCAGAGAATACATGGTTCATGGAGTCCTCTGGGCTTCTCAAGAAATCTGGCCAAGGCCATCAGGCAGCCCCTAGAATCTCAGGCAGATGTGCAGGAAAGTCCCCGTGCCCTTAGAGCACACAGGCAACAGTCTACGGAACAGCATGTGTGGGGAAAGGAAGCTTGGTAAGGAGTTTTGAAAGGGGGTCAGTCCAGGGAGCCTTGCACAGGAAGGAGTCCCTGCTGAGGCCAGACTCTGGGGATGTGCAGGCAACTGGGCCCAGGGTGGAATGGCTTGCCTAATGGACTTTGGTGAGGCGTGGCAGAAGAGCTGGCTAGTGGTTAGCTGTCTGAGAGATGCAAGAGCATAGGCTTTTCCCACCTTTGCCCATCCTGACTAAGGATTCTGACTGTCTTGTCTAGGTCAGTGTGGTCTAGGTTGATCATTATCTCAGGACTTGTTCTCTGAGGTAGTGTGAAGAATTTCTTATTGTTCAAAGAGACAATTTGGTCTTTAGGAGGTGACAAGCTGGTCCCCAGGAGGTCCCTAGCCAGTCCTCAGAAGGTGAAAAGCTGGTCCTCAGGAAGTGACAAGCTGGTCCCCAGAAGGTGACAAGCTGGTTCCAGGAGGTCCTTAGCCAGTCCTCAGAAAGTGACAAGCAGGTCCTCAGGAAGTGACTGCTCCAACTCAAGGACATCTGTCTCAAGCTCTTGCTCTTCCTGGAATTCAGGGTGACCACAGGTTTGGAAGGATTACTGCTGTTTCTGGAGAAAGCCAAGAGAAACTGTATTCGAGAGGGTGCAGTAAAGAAACTGCTGGCGTGATTCCCGTGATGCGGTTAGGGTTTTTACTGTAGATGTGAGAGAGAAAAGCCAGGGGTATCTGGAGGAGTCCAGAGAGGAGAGAGAAAGAAGACTGAGCCTGGCCCACAGCCTGGAAACAGCCAGGGCTAAGGAGGCAGGAGAGTGGGAGAGAATAATGGAGAGAGAGAGAGAGAGAGAGAGAGAGAGAGAGAGAGAGCGCAAGCACAAGAGAGAAAATTAGAGAAAGTGATAGATGGATGGATGGACAGACAGACAGACAGACAGATGGACGGATGGGCAGACAGACACACTGACTGACAGAGTTAGGAATGTGAGAATAGCAAGAGTAGAGAATAGTAAGAATATCCAGGTTATGAGGATGACTAGCTGAGTGGGTTGGAAGTCCTTGAGCTGGAGGGAGCTCGGGTGTGTGTGCGCAGGTGTGGGGGGCCGAGAAGGGTGCTAGCAAGAACTTTGAAATGTGTAACAGGTACTCCTGTCACTGGGGGAGCCTGGCAGCTAGCATGGTTTTGATACACTAATAGGCACCACAGATATATGTCAATGGAATATGTCTTCTATCAGAGGTAAGGGAAATGCCTCATTTTAGCAGATAGAAACTGGTTGCACAAGTTCCTGAGGGATGCTGGCTTTTATCTGACTGCCAGAAATCCTAATATATATTCCAGGTTCAGCTCATTTCTGGATATGTGAACTGCCCGTGAGACCTAAGAGAAACAAGCTGGAAGAGAAATCACAAATGTAAGAAACCCTTTCTCCCTAATTGACAAAACCTTTATTACTTTTAAAATTAAATGTAAACCTTTCTCCCGGATCCTTAAGGAAAAAACCAAACACTGCTGGAGACAAATTGTCACGGTTTTCAAACAGGAACTCACAGAATTATAAATGTAGTAGTACACGGAGGGAGATGCTTCACTTAAGTGACATTCATTTTCTCTCAGACTGCAGTAATGAAAGGAGAGAAGGAAACAGGAAGGGACAGGGGTCACAAAGGAAGAAGGGGTCCTTGCGTTCTCCTGAGACTCTTGTGTCTGTCTCATCTGAATGTAACTGTGCATGGAGTGGATACCACACTTCCATTTGCTTTAGGGAAACTGGCCAGAAAACGGCTTCGTGGTGCCCATCTCTCCAAATTGCTATGTAAGTGACATCCCTGAGTGGGTCACCTGAGCACCTTACCAAGCCCACCTCCCACACAGCTGTTGTGTGACTCATGTTTGAGAAGGTGCTTCTCTTGCTTAACATATTTTATGATCTCCATCTGCTCCTACATGTTTGCCTTAGGGGTTTAACTTTTGACCACCGTGTGATATCTCAGGGGATGCTGGAAGACAAGCCATGCAGATGATGTGGAAACACACCGTCACAGCTGTCTTGTGTTCTATCAATTAGGCACAGAGCTGTTTATGGACTAGATAGATAGAGGTTTGCTGGGTGGATTGTGTTTCCCAGAGAGTAGGTTTTCCTTGTCCTTTTTATTGACCCTGTGGGGGAGTGTGAGCCTAAGAGGTGTGTACTGCTCCATCTGACTGTGAGGTTCTCAGAGCCAGAGGCAGCTCCTGGCATAGGCGTAGCAAGCGATCAATAACCATCACATAGTGATAATCAGGCGATTGGGAATCTCAACCAAACAGCAACGGATTCTCCAGAAGCTGCTGGGCATGCTCCTGTTTAATGTCCTTGCTGACAGCTCAGAGGACCTGACAACATGCTTATGATACAGGTGGAGTATACAAGAGACTGTGTCAATGCTCCGGAAGGAAGGGAGGGAGGGAGGGAGGGAGGGAGGGAGGAAGGAAGGAAGGAAGGAAGGAAGGAAGGAAGGAAGGGAACTTGAGAAGCTTCTAACAACCAAGAGGAATGTCATCCCATAGAATGAGATGAATGTATACTGTCCCACAGAATGAGATGAATGTATACTGTCCCACAGAATGAGATGAATGTATACTGCTCCACAAGCAAGCACTTCCGCTCGGAGTGGGAAGGGCGTGGCTCCACTCACTTTGTAACTCCCGGTCTAGGTGAGCTTCTCACCTTTAAACAAAGATAATATCACTAGACTGGGGAGTAGTCTGGTTGGTAGAACATTCATCAAGCATGCAGAAAGTCCTGGAATTAATTTCTAGAACCACATAAACCTGGGCAGGGTAGGACATGATTTTAATTGCAGTACTTAGGAGGTGGAGGCAGGAGATTCAGAAATCGAGATCATTTTCTTTTTTTGAAAAGATTTATTTATTATGTATATGAGTACACTGTCTTTAGACACAGCAGAAGAGGGTATCAAATTCCATTACAGATGTTTGTGAGCCATCATGTGGTTGCTGGGATTGAACTCAGGACCTCTGGAAGAGCAGTCAGTGCTCTTAACCACTGAGCTATCTCTCCAGTACCAATGGAGGTGATTTTCATGCAGTCCATTCAAGGGTCAGCCTGGGCTACTTGAGATCCAGCCTTAAAATCAAATCAAATCACTACCTCCTATGTGCTTGCTGGAATAATGTCAATGAGGAAACAGAGGTGAAGCATCCAGCTGGATCTGGACACATAGTAGGTACTCAAAAAATGTCACTTAGATTATGAAGTATCCACCTAAAAGCTAGGGAGGGCTCAGGGACAATGACTGGAGAGAGGGTGTATTAGTTACCCTTCTGTTGCTGTGATAGAATATCATAACCAAGGTAGCTTAGAGAAGGAAGTTTGTCTGGTTGTGGGGTCCAGAGCAATAGGAGTCCACCATAATGGGGAAGCTTAGCGGTGAGCAGCAGGGAGCTGGGAGCAGGGAGTGGGATGTGGGCAGCAGGCAGCGGGCAGCAGGATGGCAGGAAGAGCTGAGAACTCACATCTAGAACTGCAAGCAGGAAGCAGAGGGAGAACAAACTAGGAAGGCTGTGGCTTTGAAACCCCAAAGCCCACTGTGGTGGTTTGAATACTCTTGGCCCATGGGAAGTGGCACTATTAGGAGGTGTGGCCTTGTTGGAGGAAGTGTGTCACCGTGTAGGCAGGCTTTCAGGGCTCCTGGTGCTCAAGCTCTGCCCAGGGTGGAAGACAGTCTCTTTCTGGCAGGATAGAACTCTCAGCTCCTTCTCCAGCACCATGCCTGACTAGATGCTGACATATTTCCCTCCACCCCTGCACCATGATGACAATGGACTGAACCTCTGAAACTGTAAGCCAGCCCCAGTGAAATGTTTGCCATTCTAAGAGTTGCCTTGGTCATGGTGTCTGTTCACAGCAATGACACCCTAAGACACCAACTCTCAGTGATATACTTCTTCCAGCAGGGTCACACTTCCTAAATTTACCCAAACAGCACCAACAACTGGGGACTGAGTATTCAAGCACCTGAACCTATGGGACCATCTCACCACAGACTGTAAGGAAGTACAAGACTTGCAGCATCTTCTAAACTGAGGCACAGAAGACATTTATCCCGAAAGCAGCGGGTGTGTCTGGAGAGTATGTTGCCAGACTGTTATGAATTTGACTGAGATGTTCTTCTGGGTCTCCATGTGACAAGTTAGTGGCATTCTTGATGGACCCAGCCATGTTCATGCATTTAAAAAACAAAACAGGACTGGAGTGATGGCTGAGAGGTTAAGAGCACTAGCTGCTTTTCTAGAGGTCCTGAGTTCAATTCCCAGCAATCACATGGTGGCTCACAAACATCTGTAATGAGATATTGTGCTCTCTTTAGGTGTGTCTGAAGACAGCTACAGTGTATTCAAATATATAAAAATAAATACAGCTTTTAAAAAGAAAAGCCAAAACAGTAGCAAAACATATCTTCCAGTAGATATTGAAGGGCATCTAGGGAGGTGTGGCCAGGATGGCTGACGAGGTGGACATTGAGGGTGCCTGTGGGGGAAAGAGGGGTCTGGAGAAGGCAACTTCCCCAGAAGCCAGGGTTTTTTTGTTTGTTTGTTTGTTTGTTTTTTTGTTTGTTTGTTTGTTTTCGAGACAGGGTTTCTCTCTGTATAGCCCTGGCTGTCCTGGAGCTCACTCTGTAGACCAGGCTGGCCTCGAACTCAGAAATCCACCTGCCTCTGCCTCCTGAGTGCTGGGACTAAAGGCGTGCGCCACCACGCCCGGCCAGAAGCCAGTTTTTAAACATCTTCTGTCATGTGTATTTCTTTTCCATGCTCTTGTCTCTTTTACCCAAGGGTCAGACATTTAGTCACTGCCCACTGTACTAGTTACGTAGTGCTGTGAGACAAATTGTGAGACTCCCAGTGACTTCAGTCAGTGTAAAGTTACCGCCTCACAGTGTTAAAAGGGCAGGGGTGGAACTTGCAGGGATGAGGGGCGAGCAGACATCAGCCTTGAAGTGAGAGGGAGAAAGAGTCCTCTGATCCAGGAACAAGGTCCTAGGATCACATGGAGGGAGGAGTCCGTGACTCAGTGCCACGGACAATAAGCACCCCCAGCTGTGTCAGCAGCGGCCAGCTGTCATTGCTGGGAATACATCTGCAACTATTGTTGTGTGACATTTTCTGAGGAGCCGTGCAAAAGCATCTCCAGATTCCACTCAGGTCCAGTGTGCTTTGGTGGGGGTGGGGGCGGCTTTGAGAATTCCCTAACAGCTATCATTAGAAAGTCTTATACCTGCACAGGTGACGTTCTCCCCAGAGCTGGAGTGGTTCCCCGCCCCCACTCAGCCAATGCTCTACCTCTAGGACCTTCCAGAAACTATGTATAGGCAGGATGCCCTGAAGCTGGTGGGGTCTCAGGAATACGTAGTTGGGACCCCAGATGAGAACCTGCTGCTCTCCCACTCCCTCTACAAAGCAGTGGTAACAGGCCTGATCTCAGGAGGGGCTTCTGAGGGTCATTGGAGCTGCTCTGAGGCCTAGATAGTGACAGGCATGTAGGGGATTCAAGGGGCCAGCCTGGGCTACATGAGACCCTGTCAGGAACCAAAATGGAAACAACAACAAACCCACAAAACATCAGGGCGGAAGCAGGCCTTTTGGAGGAAGGACCCATAGTGGAAGCGTGAAGACGAGGTACTTGTCGGAGGAGGAGGCAGCTCTCAGATAATGAGCAATGGACCTTGCTGATGAGACCAAGAGGTCCTGATCAGTGTGGCTCATCCTGAGAGGATCCAGGATAGAGGGTGAAGAATGAATGCTTAGATGCTCAGGGAAGACAGTGCCTCAAAAATAAATGCTGTTTTGTCTTCTTGTCTGGGCCATCTGAGGGGTGTTTCGGGCAGAGCCTCACAGCTGAGCAGCCTTCTTATGTGGTTTTTGGCTTCTTTCTTCCAGTGGGAATGGGCAGGAATGGGTGGGAGTATGCCCACGTGCATGCGTGCGTGCGTGTGTGTGTGTGTGTGTGTGTGTGTGTATGTTGTGTGTGTGTGTGTACATATGTATGTGTGCTTGCTTATAAGTGTGCACACGTGTACATGCATACATATGTGTGTACATGCACTGTGAGTGTGCATGTGTGTGCACAAGTGTGTGTGTATGTGTGTGTGTGTGTGTGTGTGTGTGTGTGTATGTGTGTGTGTGTGTGTGTGTGTGTTTGCATATATGGATATCGGGAAAGGGAAGACAGATCCAAGCCTCAGCGCTTGCACAGGTGGAGATGGTTCCAGGAATGATGGAGGGAAGGTGTCAGATGGTCTTCCTGCTCCAGGTGGAAGGGGCCTGCCAAGGAGATCTGCGCAGAGGTTGGTACCCATCCCATCATCCTGATGCCCGAGGATGATGTCACACTGATGTGCTGTCCACATTGGCATGATGTTTGGGTCAGAAACGAGAGCATCTGGAGCTTCTCCTGTCCCCACAGCTCCCCCTGGGTTGGACAAAGCAGCGACATGGTGATGGCTGAGGAGACAGGGTTTCCTGGTTGGCAGTTAGAGTGGCTGGCAATGGAGTCTTTCCCTAAAGATTTCTCCTTTTCTCATCATCGGGCTTGGTCTCATTATTACAGATTTCTTTCAGGGAGGTGGAAGTAGGGTTGGAGCAGGATACAATCATCCAGGAAAAGCTTGGGGCAGTGGGGTCTTCTTGGGTTCCACTGCTGACATATTTTGGTGATATCCTGTGGGGGGGGACACTCTGTTTCCAAAGCTTGGTTCTTCCTCCTGGATGCCTGATGCTTTATACCTTCTCAGTAGCCATCACTTTTGGATCTTGTCTACTTTGTTTCTATCTTAGGCACAGCCCTGACAGTGGGGAGTCCAGAATCGGGCTATGTCTCATGGATAGGGGATGTGTTGTGTGCCACTCTGGTGTCTCTAGGGCACCATCGGTCAACAGCAGCCACTCTGATGATCCTAATTGACATGACTCCGATCAGGCATCTGAGGGCCTGTTCCTCACTGGGCTTCTATGGTATTCAGTCCTTTAAACTCTGAACAGAATTTAGAGAGTGACCATGCCCATCGGTAGGATTTTTACTCAAGGACTTGGTGCCATAAAGCAGGTATGGCTATCTGTCTATCTATCTATCTATCTATCTATCTATCTATCTATCTATCTATCTATCTCTGTAATCTTAGCCCCTGGGAGGTAGAGGTGTGTGTGTGTGTGTGTGTGTGTGTGTGTGTGTGTGTGTGTGTCTGTGTGTCTGTGTCTGTGTGTGTGTGTTTGTGTGTTGTGTATTCATGTGCATATGTGTGTGTGCATGTATGTGTATATATGTGCTGTATATGCGTGTGTGTGTGTCTGTGTGTGTGTGTGTGCATGTGCATGTGTGTGTGTGTGTGTGCGTGTGCATGTGTGTGCGTATGAGCACTGGCTTGCCAGCAAGCGCTAGGGATCCTTCTGTCTCCACACCAAGGTTACAAATGTTGCCACACTCACCTGGCTGCCTCCCTGCCTTCCCAACCCCCTGACTCCCTCTCTGTCTTCCTGCCTTACTGGGGATTGAACCTGAGTCCTCAGGCCTGTATGGCAGGCAGGCACTTTACCAACAGAGCCATCCTCAGCCCTTGGCAGGCAGTATCATGGGTATGTTTGAGGTACACTGTGGGTCACAGGCGGTAGAGATTGCTCAAGCCACACCATGGAGACAGAGGTGGGGTCCTTTCAGTGGCAATTCTCCTGGGTAGGACTCATGATAAGAGACCGTGCTTGCTGTGACCCAGAATTGGGGTGTTCCTTCCTTTAACGTCCAGGCAGGAGGTGCTGTCCGGTATGGTGAGTGCTTACATCAGGGCTTCTGATGTGACTGGACAGATCCATAGGCATTAGTACTTCTTAGTGTTTCCTATATGATTGGACACATCCACGTGCAGCGTTATTTTTGAGACCAGGCTGACTCCATGACAGGCTTCAAATCAACAGCTCAGGAGACTAGGCCTAAATCTGTTTCCAAGAACTGGGCAAGTCCAGACAAGTCCAGGCCTCAGAAGCTGCCATGCCACCTGGCCTGAGACAAAGACAATGAGTTAACAACAGTTTCCAGACTTCCCCAGCAACAGTTTCCAGACTTCCTTAGTGGCAGTTTCCAGACTTCCCTGGCAACAGTTTCCAGACTTCCCAAGCAACAGTTTCCAGACTTCCTTAGAGGCAGTTTCCAGCCCCATCCCCCAAATGGTTCTGAAATGTCCCTAGAGATAGAGCCAAGATTAAGATAGAGGTCACCTACCCCTCCCCAGAACTCCCCTAATGTGTTTTAAATCGGGCCTATGATCTCATTTCAGGGTCTCTCCATATTGGTAATGGGAGACCCCAGCATGCCAGACTTCTACAGAATAGAACACTCTTTGTGTTTACAAACTATTTGTGTTCCGTGTGTCATTCTTCAGTGACTCATGGACCATTACAATTTATTAGTGCAGATGAGATATTGATGAGTTTGAGTCTTGGGTGCTCTGGCCCATGGTGAAATTTGTTTGTGCAGTGAAGATGTCACCATTTAGTCACCCAGGTCAAAGCTGTTTCCTTATAAACTGGAGTCATTCGAGGCCAGATCCAGCCTGAAACTGATTTGCTGTGTAACGTTGACTCACCCAGAGCAGCAGAGCCTGCAGCCTCCAGTGTGTGGGGGCTGTTTTCTGTCACCACCCTCCCCACCTGCCCTAGAGGACATGCGAGATGGTGTCCTTGAGACCAAGTGACTTTGGAGAAAAATGGTCTTGTTTCTGTCCTGGCCCTACCTGATGGTGACTGCTCAGCCCCAGAACCCTCTCCAGGTTTTGGTGTCCTCATGACAGAACAGGGTGACAACATTCTGATCTGGAAAAACAATTGGTAAGGAGTCGAGAAATGTGTGGGGGAAGGGCAGGGGAGATGGCCCAGTGGGTAAAGATCTCCCTAGGCAAGTGTGAGAGCATTCAGATCCCCAGACCCTGTGGAAAAGGACCGGGTATGGAGTCACATGGTCACATGGTTGGGACCCCAGTGGGGGGGGCGGCTGGATGAATCTGTGGACCACTGCTATTCAGCTGAGCCTAGCTTACTCAGAGACATAAGGTGGGTGGTTCTAAGGAGGAAGGAAGTGGCTCCGGGCCATCACGTGGCTCTGGAGATCACGTGACTCCGGGCACTTAGAAGGTATTTCCTCCTTAGTGTCCGATCTCACCATATTCAAGGTCAAGCTCAGTTGAGCTGCGCCCATGGAGTATCCAACTGTGTCCTGGCTAGGGAGGCTGTGGAAACTCCTACATCAAGCAGGCCTTGAAAATAGCCGGGCGTGGTGGTGCACGCCTTTAGTCCCAGTACTCAGAGGCAGGCAGATTTCTGAATTCAAGGCCAGCCCGGTCTACAGAGTGAGTTCAAGGACAGCCAGGGCTATACAGAAAAACCCTGTCTCAAAAAAACCAAAAAAAAAAAAAAAAAAGAAAAAAAAAGCGTATGTGACCTTTGTTTTATGATTATGATAATCATAAAACAGATAGCAACATTCCTCCACCCACCTGCTTCCTGGGTTCAGAGAGTGTTCTTTCAAAGAAAGTCACCCTGACCCACCCTGACCACTCCTGGAACCCACTATGCAAATGTGCTATTGTTAGGGGCTCAAAGAAACTATCTTGAGAAATAACCCGCACAATTACCAGGTATTCCTTGTGAATGTGTGACTGCACTTCCTCTTGACTCTTAACTGGTATTTTTAGTATTTTCCAACAACACCCTTCCCACCCCCTTGAGCTATGGTTTCTTCCTTTAAATACCCCTTTACCCAGCTACTCTGGGTGCCACAGTCCTCTACCCTGCGTGGTGTATGACTTTGGGCCCGAGAGCACTCTTGAAATAAAAATCTTGCTGTTTGCAACAAGACCGTTTCTCATGAGTGATTTGGGGTGTCACCTCTCTTAAGTCAGAACGTGAGGGAGTCCTCACATTGTGGGTCTTTCAGCCTCGGCCCTGTGGCAGCATTACCATGATATCCAAGTGACACACCAGGTGGCGGGCCATGTGACAGCTGCAGAGGCTATTGGTGGTGTTATCCCTCACATCCTCCTCCTCACCCGCTCAGATGCCAGTTCCAAGTCACGGTCAGCTTGCTGGAGACATCTGGAAAACCCTAAAGCTGTCACTCCTGTCACCCCCCCCCGCACCCTCCCCAGCAGCTTAGCCTTTGCTAATCATCTCCCGGGAGACCTTTTTAAGAAGAGAGATGGCTGCGGTCTGCCTTTTCCAAACCACTGTGCCTCTCTGCTCTGATCAACCGAGCTTTGCAGCAGACGGAATTCCGTGGAGGTTTAATGTGAGTGTCGGGAGCGGCTCCCAGAGAATCCTGCAGAAGGGAAGCAGAGGTGGGGTGGCTTGCTCTCTCTGCATCTGTGTAGTAAAACTTACTAAAGGGAAACAGCTTGGGTGGAGGGAATTCCTAGGGGGACACTTTTGTGAGGATGTCTGGTGGTACATATGCCACCAAGGGCTGGGATCTGGACAGTCGATGGGGCTGTCACTGAGATGGACAGATCTTTCACTCTCCAGCACACCAAGGGTGTGTACAGGCAGTTCACCTCCGTGGATCATCAAAATGTGCTTTGTGAGGGAAGAAGTCAGGTGGCTTTGGGGACAAAAGTGATTTCAGCCACCATGCCGAATCCAATGGATTTCTCTCCTCCTGCCCTGCGCAATGGTCTCCAAAATCCTCCTAGGGTGGAGTTGCTGGCCTGCCTGTCTCTCCAGTGACACTTCCAAGTATTTATTCTAGCAGGTGGCTTCTGAACTTTGTGTGCCACCCTATCCCCTACCAGGACAAGGGAAGAATTGCTCTCCCCTGAGCTCCATGCGCGGAGTCACAGGAGAATGTCAGTCACCAAGTCACATGACATGGGGGTCATGGGACATGGGCAAAAACTGTCTCCAGGGATGTTTGGAGGGAGGCAGCCCGAAGAGGTGGGGAGGGGAATTGCAAATGTGGATGACTTTGAGGTGTCTGTAGAGGACAGGGGGTGGCAGGGGTGGCATTGAGGGATTTGTTGGGCAAGCAATCTACCTATCACTGAGCTACAGGACCAGACTCAAGGTCTCACTATGTAGCCCAGACTGGCCTTGAATTCACAATCCTCCTGCCTCAGCTTTTTGAGTGCTGGGGTGAGATGAGGAGGGGTGGCAGCTAGTCCTCAGGAGCTGTGCAAGATGAGAAGTGTCACCACAGGAGGTGTGGAGAGGAGAGAGGGACTGCTGGGGCTTTTCAACTGCATTTCACAACGTGTGAGGAGACTTTTCCATCCTTGGCCTCTCAGACAGTTCAGAATAAATAATTTAGATGATTTTGAATAATTGAGAGACATAAAGGTCTTTATTTCATGTTGGTGTGCCCCATGTTTTCTGAGTGGCTTACCCAGGGTGTGTTAGTCAGGAAAGGCACGTGGCGCTCCCTCCTTCCCAGCACACCCCAGCCAGTCCCTCCTTCAGGACACCATGGGCACTTGGGATCTTCCCCTCTGCAGGGACCAGCCCTGTCCAGCTCCTAGCCCCTTCTGCGGTGCCCCTGTGACAGGCACCCGTCCTCCCTCTCCCTTCTGCCTGACACCTTCCCTCCAGGTCTCCATCAGTCCAGAGCTGATCTAATAGAAGCTCAGGCCAGCCTTCCTGGCTCCAGGCTCTCCCACTCCATCCATCCTGCCTCACGAATACAAAGTACTGCGTTCTTCATGCAGCAAAAACACAAAGCACCCTAGCCTTTGCAGGCAGAAATTACCTGGCCTAAGATGACCTCTTTTCTTACCTTCTGTAAGAAGGTAAATTTTTCTTCCTGAACACCTCAAGTTCATTTTTTTGGGTTTTTTTTTTTTGTTATATTCTGAAGATAAAGTCTCAGTTTGGTTTAGTTTTTAATTATTTTGTGTGTGTATGGAAGCTTTGCTTGCACCTGTAAAGCTTTGCTTTGCTGCATTCGTGTGGTACCTGTGTAGGTCGGACGATAGCATCCCATCCCCTGGAACTGGAGCTGTAGACAGTTGTGAGCTGCCACATGGGTGCTGGGTCCTCCAGGTCCTCTGGAGGAGCAGCCAGTGCTCTTACCCAGTGACCTGTAAGATCCAACCAGAAATACCCCTATTTCAAACACGGGTTGTTCGTGCACCCCATGAATCACGAGACCTGTCTTGATGCAAAAAGCATGAGGATTTTTAATCGGAGCTCCGGGACGACCCGTATCCCACGCAGGGGACAGGGGGGTCGACCTCGTGACTCGAAAATCAGGAGCTTTTATAACAATGGGGTAGGGGGTTTGGGAAATTGGCGAGGTTTCACATGATTGGCTAGTTTAAACATCAGCAAGATACCCAGGTAGGAGGCAAGGGGGGGGGTGGAAAGGGGGAGGCAATCTACCTAACAATTAAGTCATGTGCTACCTAAGGCAACCTCCTGGGGCATTGAGACATTTCACAGAGATATTCAGAGGGCGTTGGCTCTTCTGTGATTGTTCCAGGAAAGGCTTGCCCAGTACCTAGAGTCATCGGTATTTTTAAAGGTTCACTTTCCCCCCTGACACAAGGGACTCTATTTTGTCTTTGGTTACGTACTACTCTTTCAACCCATCCTTCCAGCCCCAGATTCCAGTTCTTTATCCCAGCACACCCCAGCATGTCAGCCATCTTTACACAGCTCATTTTCGTGGTTACAGCCCCTCTGCCTCAAGTGTCAGCCATTTCCTTCCCAGGACCTTAGCACTGGCTGTGTCTCCTTCCCCTGGTGTGGTCCTCAGCCTAGTTAATTATTGGCTTAGGTAGCATCTACAGCAGCAGACTGTGTGCTGGTGAGCAGAGGGGAGGGGAGCTGGTGCCTGTGGTGGGGATCCCTACAGAGGCTATGCTTGGCTAATTGTTGAACTAATCTTTAGCACTTGGCCCCACCCACTGGCTTCTGAATGTCTTCTGGGAAGAGACAGGTGCCCTGAACATGGGCTAGAGGACCACAGCCCAGGCCCCATGCTAGCTGTCTCACCTTTGCCCACCTTCTTCCCTCCTCCCCCTCCCCTTCTCTCCTCCTCCCCCTCCTTCTCTCCTCCTTCTTCCACTCCCCTTCCCTCTTTTTCCCCCTCCTCCTCCCCCACTTCCCATCTCCTTCCCTTTTTCTCTCCCCT
>LR754614.1:11675-43257 GCA_902729485.2 Mus minutoides | reverse complement strand
TTGTTTGGGGTTTTATTTTATTTTGTGACCCACTTTACTTAACAGAGCAGTACAGCTGAGCCTGGGCACAGAGCTATCCACTGGTGCATAGGACACTTACCAATGGTTACATCACTGAAGACAATGAGAGAGGACTTTAGCTAGGGCAAGCATAGGGACTCTGAAGCCCAGACTGGTGGCCTGTAATTCCTTAAGTAGCGCAGGCTAGCCTTGACCTCATAGAGACATGAATTTGGATCCTGAACACGCACATGAAAGGCGGAACGTGGTAGTGCACACCTGTTATCCCAGCTCTAAGAAGGCAGAGACAGGAGGGTCGCTGAGGGTGGTGGCAGGGTGCTACTTGTGTCCCAACAAAGCAGTCCAGCTGGTGAGCTCCAGTTTCAGCGAAACAGCCTGTCTCCTAAAATAAGGCAGATAGTAACTGAGGAAGAAGACACTGATGTCAACACATGCCTATGCGTACCATACACATGCATAGGCACATGTGAACATCTATACATGCACACAAAAATTCCATAATTAATATTTTTTCATTGTCGTTGGGAGCATAGCAGGAACGCCCTTGCCCCCCACAGATCTTCAGAGAAACCAGGAAATGATAAGCAGGTAGGATTGTCTTTCCAGTGGGAAAGATGAAAAACCTGGTCTTCCATCTAGAAAGTTTACAGTTGGAAGTGAGGAACAGCCTGGTGATCTGTGTGCGTGATCTGTCCTGCCAGGCCATATCAAGCTCCAAAAGTAAGACCAAAGATACCTAGACTTCTAAGTGACCCTTATAGTCAGAGGGTCTCACAAACTCTCACTGCCAAGACCACAGATGGCTAATAGCCAAATGACCTATGACCCAGAGCCTTAGCTAGTACAGGTAGCTTGTCTCTACAGCCCATTTTCTTGGAAGAAATGACTCTACCCTGGGTTGTGTTTCGATATAATTCCCTTGTGTACCAGGAATTACATCACCTTGTATGCAATCTGTAGGGACCCACTCACGTTATGAACAATATTTTTTGTTTATCAAATTATTGCTAAGTGGTATGAATATCTTTAGAGATTCTAGATTATGTTAAATTAGGAAAAATTTTTTTTTGCTAATGAGATTAAGGGTATTGAAAAGTCTCTTCAAGGTGAGGACTTGACTCAACGATTGTTTATCTAGCATGCATGAGGCCCTAGCTTTCATCTCCAGAGATAGAAACACACACACACACACACACACACACACACACACACACATTCAACTTTAATTTTATTGTTGTTTTGTTTCTTCAAGACATGGTTTCACTTTATAACCCAGGCTGAATTATAACTCATTAAGTTGCTCAGGCTGATCATGAACTCATGGCAACCCTCTTACCTTAGGCCAGAAACTGCTCACATTACAGATGCAACTCACTCACTATATGCCCTGCCATTTTTCTCCTTTCTATGCTTCCCATTGTCCTACTTCTTGTGCAGGTATTCAAAGATCACAACTTTATATGATTCCTTTCTTCTTATGCTCCTTACTTCTAGAATTAACCTAGCTGAGGTTGTACATTTCAACTTTCCTGATAATTCTATTTTTAAAATTATTTTAAATTAAATTTAACTTCACATTGGGTGGGCACACATACTCTCCCACACACACACACAATTCTTATTGATCCTATCTCCCACTGCTGTCTCTCATAAGCCTGCCCTGTTGCCCTCCTTACTGGCCCCTTCCCTCTCCCTAAAATAATTTCCCTTCTATTTTCATGTCACATGTCATGTGTCTTTTTTCTCCCTTGCTTATCCTTTAGGATCTGTTTATCCTTTCTCATTCATGGTCCCGTTCTCTCCTTCCTTCCTTCCTTCCTTCCTTCCTTCCTTCCTTCCTTCCTTCCTTCCTTCAATAAAAAAGTTTCATTGAATATAAAACAAGGGACAGTGGGTTGTGCAATAACTGGAGTACCACCTGCAGCCCCTTCCTACTTTACACACACACACACACACACACACACACACACAGAGTTGTGTATATATGTATTATCTATTGCATACATAAATTAAAATGTAGGGTCTACATGTGAGAAAACAGGTGGTGTTCGGTGCCCGAGTTGGGCTTCTTTTGCTTTTAGTATAATGATCTCCAGTGTCATCCATGTTTTTGCAAAGGTCAGCCTTTCATATTTCTTTATCCCCCCAATAAAATTCGATTGTGTCTCAGGCCCATATGTTCTTTAGCCACTCATCTGTTACTGGGCATCTGGGTTTCCTCCATTTCCCAGCTACTGTAATCCTGGCAGCAGGAAGCATCCAGGTGTACATTACTCTGTGCCGTGTTGACTTGGGTTCTGGGTATATACACAGGATTGGTACAGCTGGGCCATCAAGAAGTTCTATTTTTAGCATTTTCATAGACATTCACGCTGATTCCCACAGAGGCTGGACCAGCTTACTTTCCCAGAAGCGTTGTAGAAGAGTTCCCTTTTCACACACCTTTACCAGCATTCTCTTTTTCTTTCTTTTTTTTTTTTTTTAAAGATTTATTTTATTTAATATATGTAAGTACACTGTAGCTGTCTTCAGGTGTTCCAGAAGAGGGCACCAGATCTCATTAAGGATGGTTGTGAGCCACCATGTGGTTGCTGGGATTTGAACTTATCACCTTCGGAAGAGCAGTCGGGTGCTCTTACCCGCTGAGCCATCTCACCAGCCCCCTTTTTCTTTCTTTAAAAACAAAAGAAAACAAACAAAAACAAAAACAATCCTAGCCTATGCTATCATGGTTGGGTAAAGGATTACACTAATTTACATTTGCTTTGTTTGCAAAATAACAGGAATACTTTGTTCCATATGAAGGGACAGTTCAGACTAGGAAGGAATTGCTGACAAGGTTGAAAGCAGCTTCATGAGAGAGGGAACACAAGGGCCAATTTACGTTTTAATTATGGCATCATTTTTGCTTTATTATTTGAAGACATGCACTTAATGACACTCTGGATCCCTGAGCACAGCATCACAGATGTGGGATCCCGGGTGTGTGTACCATACCCTGTTACAGAGCACTAATATTAACACAATGCTTCCTCATTTAGTTAAATTGACGGGGGTTTTTTTTGTTTGTTTGTTTTTGTTTTTTAAAATCCCAGCACTCAGGAGGCAGAGGCAGGCAGATTTCTGAGTTTGAGGCCAGCCTGGTCTACAGAGTGAGTCCCAGGACAGCCAGGGCTACACAGAGAAACCCTGTCTCGAAAAACAAACAAACAAAAAAAATTATTTACTATATTTATTATATATGTAGCTTTCTTCAGACACACCAGAAGAAGGCATCAGATCCTCTCAGATGGTTGTGAGCCACCATGTGATTGCTGGTACTTGAACTCAAGACCTCTGGAAGATCAGTCAGTGCTTTTAACCACTGAACCATCTCTCCAGCCCTGATTCTTCTTCTTCTTCTTCTTCTCCTTCTCCTTCTCCTTCTCCTTCTCCTTCTCCTTCTCCTTCTCCTTCTCCTTCTTCTTTTTCCCGAGACAGGGTTTCTCTGTATAGCTCAGGCTGTCCTGGAACTCACTCTGTAGACCAGGCTGGCCTCGAACTCAGAAATCTGCCTGCCTCTGCTTCCCGAGTGTTGGGATTAAAGGCGTGCGCCACCACGCCCGGCTCTAAATCTATGTTTTATCTTTGCTGCCCTGTTTCTGGGCAGTCCTCCCATGGGGCCGCTTTCCCTATTTATCCACATTGCTGCATGATTTCTCTTCTGCAGCTCTTAAATCTGATCTCTCCACTAAAAGTCCCGCCTCTTTCATTTTGCCCAGCCATTGGCCACTGGCTCTTTATTGATGAATCCAAAGCCAGTGGAGGACAGGGACCCTCACTGTCTGGACATGCAATTTTCCCTGTGATTTTGGGAACCAAACGAAGACAAAGCACCAATCCCCAACACCTAGAGACATTGACAGTGTCTAGGGCTATTTTTGTTGTTTTATAACTGAGATGAGAAGTAAGAGCGACCTAAGTGCCAGCTGGATAGACAACAGAGATGCTGAGGAGTGAGTCCTTTCTCCTTTAAGTCACCTTGGTCACGGTATTTTATCACAGAAACAGAAAAATACCCGATAACCTTCCTATCCACTGCCTCTGACTTCCTTCTTACTCCCTGTTCCATGATGGTCCCTGAGCCTCAGGGGCAGGGTTGATAAACAGTGTCCTGTTTAATAAGATAAATTAAAAAAAAATTCTTGGTATGTGGTTTAATGTTATACGATGCTATTTTCCCCCCCCTTAGAGCCAGATTCTTCAATAATAAGATACCCTGGATGAGATGGGTTCTATGTGAGCTAAAAAGTCTTAGGTACAATCTCTGGATCTTACTTACTAGGTTAAACGTCAGATGTGATTAGATTTTCTTATCATAAAGTCGAGACAATACCATCTGAGTTACAGTGTTGTGGTGGGAATTAAACGAGAATTAGTGTATTGGCAGAAATTACATGTAGATCATAAAAAAATATTATTTTCTTTCATTTTCTGAAAACTCGCAGTCTTTTCCCAATCTTGGCCCATGTTTGCACCTGCTTCCGTGATTATATAAACTCTCTTTGAGCAGCTGTGGCCAAACAGCCACAGTTGACCGGAGGATATCGTAGGGAACAAAGGGCTATGTTCAGTCCTGTCCAGGGACCTCCCAGGAGGACCAGCCTTTGGCCTCAAGAGAGATACAGATGACCCAGGGAAAACTTAGGCAAATAATAAGCAACATTACAGGGGTATCCACTACTTCCTGATTGGATTTATGACCAACAACGTAAGAGACACATACCTGGTACTGTAAACCTGACCAAGACTCTGGCCTCTGGGAGGTAAACCGTGCTTCCACAGATGGCCCCACAGCCACGAGTATATGGGCAGCGCAAATTGGGTCCAGTGAATTATTAAATCAGAGGGGAAAAAATAAGTCACAAAATTAGGAGGCAGTGAGTAGGTGACTGTGGGTCTTAGGGAACCTGGGAAGAATGCTGAAGGATGAATATGATCCAAATGTATTTTATAATCTCTCAAGGAGTTAATAAGCATATTGTGTTTTAAAAAGAAAAAAAAAGCTGCTGGAGAGGTGGCTCCGCTTTCAAGAGCACTTGCTGCTCTCCCAGAGGCCACACCCTCTAAAAGTGCCTTTCCCTGGGTGGAGCCTAAACAAACCATCACTCCTCCATTGCCTTGTTCTTTCCTGTGCCCTGCCTAGGATGCAAAAGCAAACCAAGCTTGGACACACAGATGAGAACTGTGTGTTAAATATGGTGAAACCTTCTTACCAGCCCAGAACTGTGTGTCTCTAGCCTATTCAGTGAAATGTCTCTCCTGTTTAAGTCACTGTATTTTTAAAGAGATCTTGTTACGACACGTTTACACTGTAAAATCATTAACACATACACAAAGTGTTAAGAGTGAACCCAAAGGATCAGGTGATTTTTTTTCTCTGTCTTGCTTGCTTTTTCCAAGAGTTCTTGTTTACATATGAAGATCTATGATATCTGAGATCTTCCAAGTCAGAGTTCACACCTTATCACTGAGGATCACAGAAGCAGCCACCGGTCGAAAGGGCATCCAGCCTAATTTCTGAAAAGTGCCCAAAACTTGGACCCACCGCATGCATACATCATCTTGGAGGGTCAGAGACGGAGACTCCAGTTTCCCAAAGATCCCTGGTGCGTTGGTGGTTTGGTGGTGAGCATAGCTGCCTTCCAAAGATCCCTGGCAAAGAGAGAGAGCACCACCCGAAGAAAAATGTCCGCTCTGTTTCTCATTCCTTCACTTTCCTCCTGCAGGCCAGTGTCTGGAATTTAAATCAAGAGTCACTATCTTTGAAGAAAGAGCAGAGAATCTGAGTACCTGCCACTGTGTCCCCAATGCCTGTTCCCTCTCCCTCTTTCTTTGTTGTGTGGCTGCTATATTTTAAAAAGGTTATGTTTTCTACTAGAGATTTAGTTTTGTCCAGACTTGAATGGAAGCTTGTGTCTGGGTTGCAGGAACACTGATGTGGTTCGCCAGGACAGTGAATGCTCTGTGCAAACTCTCTCCGCTTCTCCAATTATGCCATTCCTCTTTCTTCTTTCTTTCTGTCTCTCTTTCTCTCTTTCTTTTTTTAGATTTATTCATATATATGAGTACACTGTAGCTGTCTTCAGACACACCAGAAGAGGGCATCAGACCCCATTACAGATGGTTGTGAGCCACCATGTGGTTGCTGGGGATTGAACTCAGGACCTCTAGAAGAGCAATCAGTGCTCCTAACCGCTGAGCCATCTCTCCAGCCCTATGCCATTCTCTTAAGAAGAAAAGTTAGGGGCTGGAGAGATGTCTCAGTAGTTAAGAACAAGGACTAGGTGCTCTTCCAAGTCACCTAGGGGTGTGATTCCCAGCTCCCATATGGCAACTCAAACTGTCTATAATTCCAGTTCCAGGATCCAACATCCTCACCCAGGCATACATGTAGGCAAAGCACCAATCCACATAAAAAAATAAAATGAAAACATTTAAAAAGGAGAAAAGTTAGAGTGCTATTTCTTTCATGAATTTAAGTAGAAACAAATTTCGTTTCACACCTCATACTAGATGTTGGCTCTCATTGCACTAACTTTCTAGTCGTCTTTGGATTGACTTACTAAGATGTCTTGGAAAGCTAAGCAGGTACAGTTTTAGAGGCTAAAGAGATGGCTCAGAGGTTAAGAGCTCTTCCAGAGGTCCTAAGTTCAATATCAAGCAACCACATTGTGGCTCATTACCATCTGTAAGGAGATCTGGTGCCCTCTTCTGGTACGTAGGCATACATGCAAGCAAAACACTGTATACATAATAAATATATTAATTAATTAATTAATTAATTAATCTCTTTTTAAAAGATCTATTTTTAGGTAGCAAATCCTGATTATACTCAACTAGGTTAGTTACCTAGGTTAGTTAGCAAAACCCGTGGGCTGGGGAGCTGGTTCAGTTGTCAGGAGAAATTATTATCCTTGTTCAGAACTTCAGTTCAGTTCCCAGCACCCAACTGAAGTGGCTCACAACCACTTGCAGCTCCAGTCCAGGAGATCCCATGCCCTCTTCTAGACTCCCTGGGAACCTGCACTCACACGTGCACAGACATAGACATGTACCCATAATTAAAAACAAAATAAAGCTTGGGCAGGTGCTGATGACATAGTCTTAGCGGTAACCAAACTTCAAAATCTCCACTTTCAAAGTCTCTTCTAAAACCCTAGGCAAAATCATACCCACGATACCCTTTGAAAACGGTAAACAAGCTACATACCCCCGTCCACAATGGCACAGAGAAAACACGGGAATGTTCAAAGGAAGGAACAGAAGCTATGCAGTAGAAGACTAGGCCACAGCAGGGATCTAACCAGCAGGGCAAACCCTGAATTCCAAAGTTCCATATCTTGCAGCAGAAATGCATGACGTCATCCTGTGTGTTTAGAGGACCTGGAGCATGACATCATCCTGTGTATTTAATGGGCCTGGTGCATGATGTCATCCTGTGTGTTTAGTGGACCTGGAGCATGACATCATCCTGTGTATTTAATGGACCTGATGCATGACGTCATCCTGTGTGCGTTTCATGGACTCGCCCTGCCCTTGCCTGCGGCTCTGCTGCCTGTAGTACTTAGATCCCCTCCTACTTGATGTCTGAAGCGTTTCTTGGCTCACACGCTCTTCAGCACTTCCGTTCAAGTTAGGCCTCACTTGGCAGTTCTACACAGAGGCTGACCAGGGGCTCCTTCAAGGGAACCTTTGACTCTGATACAGACAGACTTGCCTCTTCGGGGTTTTTTTTTTTTTTTTTTTTTTTTTTTTTTTTTTTTTTTTTTTTTTTTTTTTTTTTTTTTTTTTTTTTTTTTTTGTGTGTCTCTTCGGTTTTTCCTAAAAATCTTATTGAAAGCGTCAAAGATCCCGTCTCTTTCAAAACCAGTACCTAGTGGGTATAGCCCGGTTCTGGTGCAGACCTGGGGTTTAGTTGGTAGCTCTGTAACTGTCTCCCAGTGCTGACATAGTTGAACCAAGATAATCCTTTTCTTAGGTGGCAAGCATATCACTCCTGTGGGCTCTTTGTTTTTTTTTTTTTTTTTTTTTTTTTTTTTAAAAAATTGGGGTGGTGGGTTTGTTTTTTTTTTTTTTTTTTTTTTTTTTTTTTTTTTTTAATTTTTATTTATTATATGTAAGTACACTGTAGCTATCTTCAGACATTCCAGAAGAGGGCGCCAGATCTCGTTACGGATGGTTGTGAGCCACCATGTGGATGCTGGGATTTGAACTTATCACCTTCGGAAGAGCAGTCGGGTGCTCTTACCCACTGAGCCATCTCACCAGCTCCGGGCTCTTTGTTTAGAGAAAGTTTTTTGGTTTTGTTTTCAAATGAGTTTGTCTCTTACAACTCAGAGCCTTCGGTGCATGGGGTCTCACCCTCCAGGTTACACTTTCTATTTGTGCTAAGGCTTTAAACTCCTTGTACTGGCTAGTTTTTGTGTCAACTTGACACAGGCTGGGGTTATCACAGAGATCAGTTGGGGAAGTACCTCCATGAGATCTAGCTGTGGGGTATTTTCTCAATTAGTGATCAAGGGGGAAAGGCCCCTTGTGGGTGGGATCATCTCTGGGCTGTCAGTCTTGGGTTCTATAAGAAAGCAGGCTGAGCAAGCCAGGGGGAGCAAGCCAGTAAAGAACATCCCTCCGAGGCTTCTGCATCAGCTCCTGCTCTCTGACTTGCTTGAGTTCCAGTCCGGACTTCCTTTGGTGATGAACGGTAGTATGCAAGTGTAAGCCAAATAAACCCTTTCCTCCCCAAGTGCTTCTTGGTCAAGATGTTTTGTCCAGGAATAGAAACCCTGACTAAGATACTCCTTAAACTCCTTTTATCAAGGGTGACAGGTTTCTTGTTCCTCTGGGGCCATCTTCTGGAAGGTCGGGTGAACATGTTTTGTTTTAGGGACGCCCATGATTGAACAAGAAAGGATTTATCTGATGGTGGTTTCCTATTGGCCAAAGATTTTTGCCACAAGCAATACTGTATTTCCAGGTTTCAAACACATGGGCACCCACCATCTATCTCATTGTCCCAGGAAAGGTCTGGATTTGAGACACGTTACAAAGCGCATGTGTAAAATGAACCGCTGGAGGGTGGGACCCACATGCAACAGTGCTGACGTAGGCGTAGGCGCTGAGTCACTATTTTCTGTGAGCTTTCCCGAGTTCTGTTGTGGGTGAGAACAAGTGAGCAAAGACCACGTTGAAGCAGTGAAGGAGTTGGTGGTATTTTCACACTCTTTAAAGCTAGGTTGCTGGGCTGGAGAGATGGCTCAGTGGTTAGAGCACTGGCTGCTCTTCTGGAGGTCCTGAGTTCAATTCCCACCTACCACATGGTGGCTCACAACCATCTGTAATGAGATCTCGTGCCCTTTTCTATCATGCAGGCATACATGCAAATAGAGCACTCATATACATAAGTAAATAAATCTTTTTTTAAAATCTAGATTGCAGCCAGGTGGTGGTGCAGGCCTTTAATTCCAGCACTTGGGAGGCAGAGGCAGGCAGATTTCTGAGTTCGAGGCCAGCTTGGTCTACAAAGTGAGTTCCAGGACAGCCAGGGCTACACAGAGAAACCCTGTCTCAAAAAAACAAAAAGAAAAAAAAAAAGAAAAAAGAAAAAAAAATCTAGATTGGCTGCCTTCCACTTCCAGTGTCTTTCCTGACATGGAGTTATGAAAGAGACCAAATATTCTACAAGATATACGGACGCGGAATTTGTCCAGTGGCGTCTTCATTAAGTCAGTCAGCTTGTTTTTCTACCTTCACGTGGTTCCTGTAAACCAGAAGTTCAGTATAAAGGTTTATAGACTGGGGGCCAGTGAGAAGGCTCAGCAGACAAAGGCACTTGCCCCCCAAGCCTGGTGACCTGAGTTCAATCTCCAGGACAAAGACAGTGGAAGGAGAGAAGGAACTCCTGTAAATTGTTTTTTAATGTCACACACAATAAACAAATGTAAAGATTAAACGGTTACACTGGTTCGTGATACACAAATCTGCCCAGAATACTACTGATACTGTAAAATATCTTGTGTAAAGTAGGAGGCAGATTATCTTGGTCTATTAGTGATGACACACTTGGGGACTGGACTTTGTAATCTTGACCATAACATATAAATATATACCATAGCGTTGTTGTTGTTTTTAAGACAGGGTTTCTCTGTGTTAGCCCTGGCTGTCCTAGAACTTTCTCTGTAGACCAGGCTGGCTTCAAACTCAGAAATCCGCCTGCCTCTGCCTCCTGAGTGCTGGGATTAAAGGTGTGCGCTACCACTGCCTGGTCATACATCATACTTTTATATGAAGTATGAAAAAGAATGAATATTCACATGGTAGAAAGGGCTGAAGTCCTGCATAGCTGACTTTGAACACCTAAGTAAGTCTCAGTGACCAAAAGAAACTACTTGACATACACAAGCCACTGGCTAGTTGGGATATTGGGGGTTAATGACAATAAGACTTGATCATTTTCTTGAATTCATATCTGAACTCTTACATGAAGCATTTTATAAATTGTATAATGCCAACTATTCAGATGGTGATAGTATTTCTATAAGCAACCTATTAGCGTATTCTGCAGCCACTGAATTATTAACAAACATTTAATATTTAATTAAAAATTATTTGATGGACATGGTGGCCCACACCTTTAATGTCAGCATGCAGGAGGCATATCTCTGTGAGTTTTGGGACAGTTTAATCTGTGTAGTGAACTCCAGGTCATCAAGAGGTACATGCGAAACCCTGTCTCCAAGCAAAACAGCTAAAGATAAATAAATAAATAAATAAATAAATAAATATCTTATGGTTATATGAATGGGTATGTTGCCTGCTTGTATGCCTGTATACCATGTGTGTGCCTGGTGACCTTGGAGGTCAGAAGCGACACTGGGTCCTCTAGAACTGAAGTTATAGACAGTTGTGAGCCATTGTGTGGGTGCTGGGAATTGAACTCAGGGGCTCTGTATGAGCAGCCATTGCTCTCTTATCTACTGAGCCATCTCTCCAATCCTAAAGGTCTTTTACTTTATTCACTTAAATTTTGCTTTCATTCCTCAAATTCACCTTGAGTATTTTGAACACTGCCCCATCAGGAAACAGGCTCAAAGCCCCTTCCTAACCCTCAGGCTTGTTTACGCATATTCACAAATGTCAGCTTCTGTGCAGCTAACCTTTACACCTGCATATCCACACCCACAGATACATACACCACACACACACACACACACACACACACACACACACACAAATGTCAGCTTCTGTGCAGCTAACCTTTACAGCTGCATATACACACCACAGATACATACACCACACACACACACACACACACACAAATGTCAGCTTCTCTGCAGCTAACCTTTACACCTGCATATCCACACCCACAGATACATACACCACACACACACACACACACACACACACAAATGTCAGCTTCTCTGCAGCTAACCTTTACACCTGCATATACACACCCACAGATACATACACCACACACACACACACACACACACACACACACACACACACACACACAGTCACTGCTGAAGTATACTCAGAAACTTTGAATGTCAGCAACACATCTTACCAGGTGCCTAATGTGCCTTTAAAAACAAAAACCAAAACAACATAACATATCCCTCAGAGACTTTAGTGTGAACAAAGACAACTGTGTGTAGCCTGAAGATACCAACTTCCTGTGTTTGTGTGAAGTACGAGTCTTGGCGGTGTTTGGGAGGCATCACAGTTAACAGTTCCTAAATTTAGCTACAAGTCAAAAATCTCCCTGTAATCCACTCTGGATTCCCGAGTCAAAATAATACAGAAAGAAATCCTGGAAATAGTATATTGAACAAACTCTAGGTCCTAATGCATTTAGCTAAGCTCCCTGTGCCTGTCACTAGGAATCTGGCGCTCTCTTCTCTCAGGGACCTTTTGCTGGTTGTTCTGTATTTCCTACTGTCCCCTACGCCAGGATGGAGGCTATCTGACAGGTCATTAACACCTTCATGTGACTTAATGTGCCATTTCTTCAGAAATGCAAATGGTGGATTTGAAACCTAACGGAAGGGTAGGGTAGGGAGGGGGCTGAAGGAAGAAAGGCTTTGCCCCCCCCCCCAATGCCTTAGGGAATAGCTTCCTTTGGGGCATATCCAATCATGTATCACTATGCAGGGATGAATTTGACAGTGAGGCTGAAAATGGCATCAGTGGAGAAATCTAGATGGCACCTGGGAGCTTTACTTGAGAATTACTGAATAACCCTTCATCTTCCCTCCCTCTCCTTCATTACAGCCAAAACTGAGTGTTCTTAGGGAATACAGGTTTGTCCCTATTGGATTTGTTCTACATAGACTGGGTCACCATTGTGCAGGGAAACTGTAAAGGGGATTAAGCTGGGTTAGAATCTTTCAATCAAGAAGGCTTAAAGCTTCCCCCACTAATGCCTCTGCTGGCGGCTCCACCCGGAAGCCTCTCCCAGAATGCCCAAGCATTTGGGAAAAGCTCTTTTCTGGATGCTGACTTTCAGAGAGCCCATACTGCTTTTGACTTTGGATCTGCTTTCCCCTGAATTATTGCTTCAGCCCCCTAACAACCTCTGGTCTCTTATCTTTTACAGACCTTCCTCAAATGCACTGAATATTTAAATATAAATGTTTATTATAGGGGCTGGTGAGATGGCTCAGCGGGTAAGAGCACCCGACTGCTCTTCCGAAGGTGATAAGTTCAAATCCCAGCATCCACATGGTGGCTCACAACCATCCGTAACAAGATCTGGCACCCTCTTCTGGAGTGTCTGAAGACAGCTACAGTGTACTTACATATAATAAAATAAATCTTTAAAAAAAATGTTTATTATATAATTCACCTTCTACTTCAATAGGCAGCCCATCTTCTACCAAATAAAGTTCAAGTGCTTTAAACCTAGACGTTGAAGATGGCCTTCTCAGGCCGATCACTTACCGAGTGAACAACAGGACAAAGAAAACAAACGCGCAGCTATGACTGAGGCCCTTTAATTTCCCTACCTACTCACCAGTCCCAAATCCCTGCTATAAACCATTTGAAATTCATTGAATTCTTCAGCTTCTCTCTCAGGGGGAAAATTTTTCCTGGGCTTTGAATAGCCCAGGCCTCTCCTTTATTTTGTTAATCTTTATGTCTTTACAATCCAACTTTGAAGTCAGCTTCTTGTCATCTTCCACTCCATAAGCATGTGAAATGCCCTTTCTTTGAAGTCCAGTGGCATCCTAAGGAAAGTTTATTACAGCACCTAATCACTAATTGCATGCAGCTGACTTCCTTCTGTTCTCCATACTAGACTGTAAGGACCTTGAAAGAAAAGACTGTTCTCATTTACACATTTCTCTAGTACAGTGGTTAGCAACCCTCCTAAAAGCTGCAGTCCTTGAATGCTGTTCCTCATGTTACGGTGACCTCCAACCATAAAATTACTTTTGCTGCTATTTCAGAACTGTAATGTTGCTACTGTTAGGAACAGCGATGTAAATATCTGTGTTTTCCAATAGTCTCACAAGACCCCTGAGAAAGGGTTGTTTGACCCCCAAAAGGGGTGACTGACATGTTGTAGAAGAGCTGCTCTAGCACAAGCAGTGTGTGCGTTATTGTTTCTGGAAGGAATTACCTCAGAAGAGATAACCGCCGACTCCATGCCATTAAAAGGACGAGGTCAGAGTCACCATCTGTAAGAGAATTTCAGTGAGAGACAAAAGTGACCAAACTCTGTGTGGGGTTCCTAGGAAGGGCCAGGTCACACCGGGTGGGGGACGGGGAGGGTGAACTACTTAAACATGCCCAGCATACACGTTTAATGCAGAGAGACCTACAACACCAGTTGATGTCCACGGAGTCTAAGGAGCGTCTCGGATGGTGACAGCAGTGTGAAATACAATTAATGTTCTCGAAAATTTCTGGGGATGGTTCTTATGATGGCTGAGGCTCCCGACTATCTTATGTTCACAAGAACAAAACAGACAAAACCCAACCTATCTGGGTGTGCTAGTGCACACCTTGAATCCCAGCACTCAGAAAGCAGAGGTGGTTGGATCTCGTGGTATCAGGGCTAGCCTGATCTACATAGAGAGAGACCTGCCTGGTCTACACAGAGCTAGTTTCGGACCAGCCAGGGTTATATAGTTAGACTCTGTCTTATACCAACCAACTAAAACCTCATAAAAAACAATAAACAGGGCTGGAGAGATGGCTCAATAGTTAAGAGCACTGACTGTTCTTCCAAAGGTCCTGAGTTCAAATCCCAGCAACCACATGGTGGTGGCTCACAACCATCCATAATGAGATCTGACACCCTCTTCTGGAGTGTCTGAAGACAGCTATAGTGTACTTACATATAATAAATAAATAAATCGTAAAAAAAAAAAAAAGTGGGGACTGGTGAGATGGCTCAGCGGGTAAGAGCACCGACTGCTCTTCCAAAGGTGATAAGTTCAAATCCCAGCATCCACATGGTGGCTCACAACCATCCGTAACGAGATCTGGCACCCTCTTCTGGAGTGTCTGAAGACAGCTACAGTGTATTTACATATAATAAATAAAAATAAATCTTAAAAAAAAAGTGGACTTCTTTAAAAAAAAAACAATAAACAAAGAAACAAAACCTAGAAGTTAGGCTTGTAGATTCCAGTCTATTCCATGCTTAGAGATTCAGTTGCAGTTATTGCTGGTGTAGCTCTGTAGTGGATGGAGCATTTGCCCTGAGTTGAGTCTCCACAGTAGCATGAGTGGCAGCAGCTCCCCTCTCCCTACTAAGGCAGGTAAGAATAATAAACTGACCTCGAGAAATTGACTAGGACAGAAGGGGAGTCAGACTCGAGCTGCATCTTTTCGAATGATACCCTACTAAGCAGAGGTATGGCCTTTGTCCACATGACGGTATTCATTGCTGTAAGCACACTTCCTCCTGCTTCGAGTGTGCGCAATAAAAGGAACCTACAGACAAACAGGGTCAGAACTGGGAGATGATTCCGTAACATAGGTGTTCAGGCTGAAGATTATTCCGTAACATAGGTGTTTGGGCTGAAGAGATGGCTCAGTGGTTTAAGAGTGCTTGCTGCTCTTGATGGGAACCCAAGTTTGGTTTCTAGAAACCATGTCAGACAGTTCGCAGCGGACTGTAACTGCAGCATCGGGAGGCGCCGTGTGTTCTGATCTCTGAGAACAGTGATATATACTCACACAGACACCCATGTAAATGCATGAGAATTTAAAAATGTATTATGTTGGGCTGGAGAGATGGCTCAGCGGTTAAGAGCACTGACTGCTCTTCCAGAGGTCCTGAGTTCAATTCCCAGCGACCACATGGTGGCTCACAACCATCTGTAATAGGGTCTGGTGCCCTCTTCTGCTGTGTCTGAAGAGAGCAATGGTGGTATACTCATATGCACAAAATAAATAAATAAATCTTTTAAAAAATATATTATGTTTCTATATTTATTGGGAAAAATATCCTACCCAGAACCTAATTTACTATTGGCTATTGGCATTTTCTCTCTCTCTCTCTTTTTTTTTTTTTTTTTTTTTTGGCTAGAAATATTACAAATAAACCATCATTCTGCTAACTATGGTGGTGCCGATCTGTAATGACAGCACTCAGGAAGCTGATAGAGGTGAGCAACAGTGAAATCCTGTCTCAAAAAACCAAAACCAAACCAATTCAATCCAGAACCCTGCATCCCGTCCTAGTAGTAGCATCCATACTCCTGACCCACATGCTGGATATGCCATACAGGCCTTTTGAACCGTAACTTAGGCCTGACGGTTCTTTTTCCACAGAATTTGTTTCAAGGAAAGTTTCTTTTCCTTTGATGACAGCTGCCTTATACCCTTTTGGAGTTAAGATAGATTATCAACAAGTAAATATTGAAATGGAATTGGAGGGAAGAAACATAAAACTGCAACCGTCACCATTTGACGGGGCTAAGAAGATAATTACCACTGGTTAGCCGGTGAGGGGCCTCCACACTCAGTGTTTAGAATTTAGGAAAACAAAGTTGAGAGAGAGAAATGACTTTATCAAAGTCACAAAGCTAGAGGTGATACCGCATATGCAAATGTCTGATTTAAAGCCTTGTACTTTGTTTTTATGTCTGCTGTGATATTTGTTTATACTTTAGGGCGGCATAAAAGGATTTATGGCAGATTCATCCCCTAGGAAAAGAAGTTTTCCTTGGAAGCAAATTATATGGAAAAAGAAAACACCAGCCTTAAGGCTGTGATGCTAAGTTCTAGGCTGTACTGCTGCAGAGGGAGGGCATTCTTCCAGACGTCCTCACAGATTTACTGAGGTGTTTTTTTTTGTTTGTTTGTTTTGTTTTGTTTTATGGATTTCATTTGTATTTTTTTCTCAGTGGCTTCTGTTCCAACACGATCTCTCTCTCTCTCTCTCTCTCTCTCTCTCTCTCTCTCTCTCTCTCTCTTTCTCTCCTGTATTGCTTCCCTTTCATTCTCTTCAGCTTTAGGAGCATAGGAGCGTCAGAATGTCCTTTCATAGTTGGGTACAGCCGGGTGTGGTGGCGCACGCCTACTCGGGAGGCAGAGGCAGGTGGATTTCTGAGTTCAAGGCCAGCCTGGTCTACAAAGTGAGTTCCAGGACAGCCAGGGCTAGACAGAGAAACCCTGTCTCGAAAAACAAAAAACAAAACAAATTAACAAACAAACAAAAACATGGTTGGGTGCAAAACTACTCAGAATCCCAGGAACAGAGGAATCACCCAATCTACACCTGAAGAAACACTGCATGGCCTTCTTGAAAGGGACACACAAGAAAGTGGAACAGCATCTATCTATTGTGACTGGATGACACTAGAGAAACTGAGGAGAGAGGCGAGCAGTGTGCATACACACTTGCATGTGTGCAGATAGACTTTGCACTTTTACTGGGCCTTTTTTTTTTCTTTAAAAAAAAAAAACCCTGGTTTACATCTTATCTATGTCTTAGTGATTACTGAGAATGGTGCCCATTGAGCACATTTTGTACCTGGGGATAGATGGTTATAATCTACCGTTAGTCATTTTAGGAGAAACAGGAGACCTAACTGCTCAGATGCGGAATAGCAGACAGCTCTCCCATCTTGACTTCATGAACTTGGGTAGAAGATGACATACCCCGCCCATTCTGTTTTTCAGGTAGCCCCAGACTGCGCCTTTCAAATTAGTGCTGACTCAGCAGCATTCGCAGGCATCTCCGTTTCTGTGACTGTGTAACGCAGCAAGTCTCAAGAAGAAGAAACACCAGGCAGGTGAGATGCCTCTGTGGGAAAGGTGTCGGCTGCTGAGTCAGACAGCCTGATTCCTGAGACCCGCACGACGGGGGAAGACAACTGCCTCTGGCGAGTAGTCTGACCTCCACAAGCTGCTGCCCCAACCCTGCAAAAATAAAGATGTAATTGAAAACATTGACATGAATTACCTATTTACTTTTTATTAAAATTATTCTGTCTTGTCAGAACATTTCATTCAAGGATTCAACTGCTGTCTTTCCCAGAGGCCTCTGTGTGAGAGACTCTCTGTGTGTATATATATATATATATATATATATATATATATATATATATATACATATATATATACATACAGACTGACAAAGCTGATTGATGTTAAGACATACACTAAGCAGCAGAGATTGATCTGAGTTTATAACTCTAGATTTCCATGTTTCGCCTAGAGAGATTACAAATAAACCCCCATTCTGCTAACAACGGTGGTACAGATCTGTGATGACATCACCAGGGGAAGCTGAAGAGGATGAGAGTAAAATCCTGTCTCAAAAAAAAAAAAAAATCCAAAACTAATTGTAGAGCAGCAGGTCTCAACCTTAATGTGGATGGTGTCTCTTCAATATAGCTCCTCATGTTAACATAGCTATATGTTTAATATAGCTAACCATGAAATTCTTTTCCTTGCTACTTCATAACTGTAACTTGGCTACTGTTATAAGTTGTAATGTAACTGTGTTTTCCAATGCTTTTAAGCCATGTCAGTGAAAGGGTTGTTTGACCCCCTTAAAGGGGTCAAGACCCACAGGTCGAGAGGAGGTTTTCCCTCAGATAAAAGGGGAGAGGGTGGCGTTGGTGACAAAGGCATTTCTTTGTCTTGGCCTGGAAATAACTGGTAGCCTCAATTCTTAAAGCTCTCCTGCATCCATCCAACGCAATAAACTTGCTTTAATCTTGGACGTTGACTGGCACCTCAACCCAAGGTGGCACAGATGGGCACCATTTCTTTACAGCGCTTGACTTCAAGCCTTTTCCTGTTGCCACCCCTGGCTTGTTGCTGGGTGTGGCTCCGGACCTTTGGTTTCTTTCAAATGCAAAGAGGGTTGTGTATTGGGTGGGGTGGGGGGTCCTTTGAGATGAACTCAGCTTCATTACACATCAGAGGAAAATTGTGCTCACCTCTTTGGAATGGAAGGGCGCAGACAATAAAATGAACTCTTCCTTGATTAGCAACCAGGGCAATTATCCCTTCCTAGCTCCCTCCCCCCACCTTATAATAACGTGTTCTGCAGAGCTGGGGAAGCTTAACTGTTTTCTCCCTATTCTCACCTAACTAGCGTTTCCATCCATTTGTTCTGGCTTTACCTGCAGATTGGTTAAGGAAGTAGGGTGACAAGCCTGCCCCTGCTACAGTAGAGCCAGAGACAGTGCTTGATGAGGAGCTTATAGATAAGATGGGTGTGTTCTCTGTTTAACGATTATCTCTGAGCCTGAGCTTGCTTGGGACTCCCTGTCCACCAAGCCTGCCTGGCTGTTCCGGGTTACTCAGGCCTCCTCCAAGCCCTTCCCAGCGACACTCATAGCTGCATCGCATTTAATGCAGTCAGAACGCCACGTCTGGCCTGTACTTCCTGGATTGCCTCACCTTTTCTGGGCTTTCTTTTTTTTTTTTTTTGGTTTTTCGAGACAGGGTTTCTCTGTGTAGCCTTGGCTGTCCTGGAACTCACTCTGTAGAACAGGCTGGCCTCGAACTCAGAAATCCGCCTGCCTCTGCCTCCCGAGTGCTGGGATTAAAGGCGTGCGCCACCATGCCCGGCTCTGGGCTTTCATTTTTATTTCTTCATCTCAGCTTTGTTCTGATCTCTGACAGCATACCACAAACAATTATGAAAAAGATTTCCATAGACTGGAGAGATAAGCCAGGGGTAAAAAGTGTTTGCAGGGAGTGCACGAACCTCCCCCACCCCCGGGCCACTTATAGTGGAGTTTTAAAAAGTATGCATTTTTGTTTGTTTGTTTGTTTGTTTGTTTTGAGACAGTATTTGCTCAGCCTCTGTTGGCCCCCAACTGGTATGTAGTCCAGGCTGGCCTTCAACTCAGAGATCTCCTGTTTCTGCCTTCTGAGTGCTGGAATTAAAAGCATGTGCTACAATCAGTTTTTAAAGTCTGGTGCTCCGAAACTCTATTAGTTTCAATCTACAGAACTTGTTACTTTCTCTGAAATCTAGTCCTAAGCCCATGTCTCTGTAGTTCACCCGGGGAAAGCTCTGAACATACGAGGCACACATGGCACTGCACATGGCTGGCTGTCGGACAAGGGAGTATTTACTCCAGCTTCTTTCCCCCTTTATAGTCCTCCCAACTTCCTCTAAGCAAAAAAGTTTTCTATTTCGATCCTTGGTTTTATTACTGATTAAATGCTAAAAGGTAGGCTGGGTGTGGTGGCCCATGCCTCAATCCCAGCAGATAGGATGCAGAGGCAGGGGATTTCTTGTGAGTTGGATACTAGTCTGGTCAACATAGTGAGTTCCAAAACACCCAGGGGTACAAAAACAAAACAAAACAAAACAACCAAAATCCTATAAGCAGTATACAAACCTGTCTATGTATTTTAGTAATTTGGGGTTTTACTATTTTGATTTATACATTTTGAATGGTTGCTGCAACTATTATTTTTAAAAGCCAGGTGCATCAGTCTGCATCTCTAAACTCAGAGCTGCGGAGGTAGAGGAGCTCTGGGGAGTGTCTCTGGACAGGCGGGGCTGTGGAAAGAGTGAGCTCCGGCTTCAGTGAGAGACTCTGTCCAAAACAAGGTGAGAGTGACGGAGGAAGCCATCTGATGGGGATCTCTGGCCTCCACAAGCACACACACACACACACACACACACACACACACACACACGCACCCAGGGAATGTAATAGAAGCAGAATCTGCAATAACTCTACAAGTTTGTGTTCTGGGATGATAATCTGCAACAAAGGGATAGCCCCTTTTCTCTCCTGGCAGAAAAGCGTGGGTCTGTTGAGATGACTGAGTGGGTAGAGCACTTACTGCTAAGCCTGAGAGCCACATGGAAGGAGGGGACAGAGCACTTGCCACGGCACCTGTGGGACTACAGGACCCACCATAAACACACACTCAATACAAAAGAGAAACATTTAATAGAACCTGGCTGGGAATGTATAGCTCGGTGGAAGACTTCTTACCGAGAGTTCGGGAGGCATCTCCGGTTTCCAGCCTGACAGATAGGAAAAGAAAAACCTCTAGGGCAGAGGTTCTCAGCCTGTGGGTTGCGATCCGCTCCTCAGGTGTCAACTAAGACCATGGGAAAAAAAGACAGATATTTACAATTCACAACTGCAGCAAAATTGCAGTTATGAAGTAGCAGTGAAAATACTTTTATGGTTGGGGGGAGGGTCACCACAACATGAGCTGTAGTAAACATGTAGCATTGGAAGGTTGAGAGCTTTAGGGTTTGTGTCTCACAGAAGAAAGGAGGAAGAGCCTCTCCTCCTCCACATCTCAGGTATACAGGGAACAAGCCAACCAGGTTCTCTATTCTTTCCTTCTTGGACAGAAATGTTTTCATCTGTGAAGTACTTGGTTTTCTTAAATCTAAAAGGAGTCCAAAATAAACAAGCCAAAGTTTAAGCCCAACCATCTTAAATGCCTCAAAGGTAACTTATCAGAAGGTTATCTTTCAAAAGTCTGTACTGGGGCTGGAGAGATAGATGGCTTATGGGTCAAGAGTGCTGGCTGCTCTTTCAGAGGACGCAGGTTCAATTCCCACCACCTGCATGATGGCTCACAGCTGTCTCTAACTCCAGGGCCAGGGGATCCGATGCCCTTGTCTGGTCTCCGTGGCCACACCCATATATTAATACATTAAAATAATATTTTAAAAGTCCGTATTGTTTTAAGACTAATACCATAGGATGACTGCCATTACATAGTTAACTTAGAAAAAAAAGGTTTTTTTGTTTTGTTTTGTTTTTCTTTTTTTGAGACAGGGTTTCTCTGTATAGCCCTGGCTGTCCTGGAACTCACTTTGTAGACTAGGCTGGCCTCGAACTCAGAAATCCACTAAAAAAAAAGTTTTAGAGCTGGGGTAAAGGTGAAACACTGGAAAATGTAGGCGGTTTCTTTACTTCTGGAAATTGAACAAGAATTGAATTTCAAAAACTTTGAAATATGTTAAGGTTTTCCAGGAGAGAGAGCCCTTTTATTGGTCTCCTCACCCCCCACGAGGTTGGGGTGATCTAAGCGATTACCCTGCCACGGAAATACACTACCCAGTCACAGAGATGCCTCCTTACCCCACCCCCGCCACAACCAATCTGCCTCTCCTTCATATTTTTACTCTAAGAACTTCCATTTGTCTTTTCTTTTTTTTTTTTGGTTTTTCGAGACAGGGTTTCTCTGTGTAGCCCTGGCTGTCCTGGAACTCACTCTGTAGACCAGGCTGGCCTCGAGCTCAGAAATCCGCCTGCCTCTGCCTCCCAAGTGCTGGGATTAAAGGCATGCGCCACCACGCCCGGCTTGTCTTTATTTTTTTATTTTTATTTTTTTTTTACCTTTGACAGGTCCTTGCCACATAGGAGAAAACTGCACAACCACTCATTTATTTATTTGCAAATCTCTACACCTCCATTTGTGACTATATTGTCTCACTAAAGAAGGTTTTACTTTATATATGATATTATATATATATCACACACACATACACTATACTATAAAATCAGTGCTTCTGTTCAAAACAAAGTTGACCTTCTTCACGCATTTTGAGGTTGAGGGTATCAACATCCCCTCAGCGTCGTCCCAAAACGATTTAGAGCTAGTTATCACATTCCTTCCAGAAACATCGCCGGGCCTCGCAGACCTCAGTTTTAACCTGAGCAGGAGAGCCTGGGAAGGCTTCCACTCTGGACGCTCTCAGGTCACCCCACCCACACCCTTACCGGCGGGGAAGCCCCGCCCCGAGGGCGGAGCCTGGGCGGGACCACCCGCTCACCTCCGCCTCCGAGCCCCGGCTCAACCCCGGGTGCGCGCGGCGCATGTGCCCGGTGCCCCCTCCCCCGCCCTGGATTCCACTTCCCCTCCGCTCGCGCCACAGCGGCCACCTCCAGGCCCCGCGCCGCCTCCGGAGCCGATGGCCGGGACGCGCTGGGTGTTAGGGGCGTTGCTCCGGGGTTGCGGCTGCAACTGCAGCAGCTGCCGGCGGACCGGCGCCGCCTGCCTGCCCTTCTACTCCGCCGCCGGCACCTTCCCCTCGGGCGTCTCTGGCCGCCGCCGCCTGCTGCTGCTCCTCGGGGCCGCCGCGGCCGCCGCTTCGCAGACGCGGGGCCTGCAGCTCGGGTCCGCGGCCGCCGGGAGGCTGGCGGGTCCCGTCCCTGTCCGTCCCTCGGCCGCCGCGGCCGCCGCCGCGTCCTACTCGGCCCTGCGCGCCCCGCTGCTTCCGCGATCGCTGGCGGCCGCCGCGGGCCCGGCGCGGGGTTACAGCCAGGTACGTGGCGCCGCGCGCGGGACCCTCGGCGGCCGCGCGCCCGCGTCCGTCTGTCCGCGAGCGCCCCGCGTGCGCGCCCGGGGATCCGCGGCACGCACCGCACCCCCGCCTCCCTCCCGCTCCGTCCTCCTATTGGGCACGGGAACAAGGGACGCTCTCCCGGCCCCGGCTCTTCTTGTTTTGTTCCCTCCGAGTCTGGGCGGTTGGGCAGTGTAAGTGTGGCTGGGGTGAATGTAGAGGCCTTGTTTCCCGCCGGGCCCATGGTAGGTTTTGGGGGCGCCGCCGACGCCCCCCACCCCGACTCCCCCCCCTAGCCTTATGCCCGCTGGAGGTGAAACTGAGCGGCCGGAGCCCGCGGAGGGTCGGGGCCGGCCGTGCGTGCCGTGGGAGCGGTAGGCCGGGCGGCTCGGGCCTCCTCGGCCGGCCACCGACGCACAGACCCGCGTGCACGGGAGCGTGGGCTAGCCTGGGGACGGCCCCCGCGCACCCCTCTCCCGTGTCCGCGGGGAGAGGCGGGCGGTCCACCTGACTGAAGGTCACCTCTGCAAGTCCACTCGCCTTGACAGAAGGACCTTTGGTGCAGCGGGGCTCTGCGGACGCGGGGAGCTGTGGGGAGACCGTGGGAAACTGGGAGAGAACATGTGTGGGGCGGGGGCGTCCGTGGGTGAGGACTTGGGGGCTTCGGTTGTGACTCCACGATCTTCTTTCATGTTGTTCCCCGTCTTTTCAGAAAGACATTGTCAGAATTCATATTGCAAATATTTGGTCCTCTGTAGATGTGGGACGTTTCTCTTTTGCGGCTTATGTGGCATCTGGGAAGTGTCTGCCTGCTTTGGACTGCCTAACCTGGTAACGCCACGGGCCATGTTTATCTTAATTCAGTTTTGCGACTGCTTGAATTAGTGATATCTGAGTGGTTCATCTGCATGGCTGATGTCTGCCAGTAGCTGAGCTAATTGATTTGAATCCCGGCCCAATACTTTCTGCTGCACTATTCTTTTTTTTTTTTTTAAGATGAGATGTTTATGGAATTCTGGGGAAACAGAAGGTAGCAGTGTTTGAGCCCCCTGCCGCGCCCGTCTCTGCTGTTGCCTTTTCTGTTCTTTCCCTTATTCACTTGCTCTTACATTAGTCTTTTCAAGGCATTTACCCACGTCCCAATGCCTTTTTATTAACTTCCTTTGCCTACAAAGTGAAGTATCCCTTCATAGAGCCCAACACACAATAGCCGGCTGCTGTGCCTTTTGCCTTTGGCTCTTCGTCTTACTGTCCAGTTTAGACAAATGTGTTTGCTATTTTTCAGGTGCTATTACTTCCCCTCCCTTCCCAAATTGTAATATCCTATCATTTATATCTCCCATCTTTATTCTTTTTTCCCCCTGTAGTTTTTTTTTTTTTAATTTACAGGATTTTGTATTTTTATTGTAACACTTAAGGCATCTTGTTCTGTATCTTGCCTTGTTCCAGATAATCAGTGCTTTGGGATGATGGTTTGAGGTTGTGTTTTGTGTATGGGGCGGTTTTCAATTAAGCGTTATAATTTGTCATTGTATGGCTTTTAATGAAAGTACTCTTACTCCCAGGGTTTGGAAGGTAGCCCTGGCCTTAGTGGTAGTACTACCACCGGGGTGTACTTGTATATCACTTTAGGACATAAAATATAAACGTAAACCAAAGCCATCCTGGTATAGCTAGCCTGGTAGCCAGCACTCGGGAGACTGGCAGGATGGTGGTGCATTTGGGGTAGCCTAGGCCACATGGACAGACACCCTTCAAACGAAACCAGAAGGTGGGGAATGTGCTTCTCACCTCTGAAATAATCTATCTGCATCTGTTTGTAGAGGTAAGTGGTTTTTCTAAGTATGCTGTAAAGAAATGTCTTTACAATTGTTTTCTTCTTGAAAGGAGTCCAAAACTACCTACCTGGAAGACCTCCCACCACTGCCTGAGTACGAATTGAGTCCATCCAAGCTAGGAGAAGAGGTGGATGATGTTTATCTCATTCGAGCTCAGGGGCTGCCGTGGTCATGCACTGTGGAAGATGTTCTTAACTTTTTCTCAGGTATGTCTTACGTCTGTTTTAAAGAAGCAGTTTTGTTGGAGGCAGCTGTGGGGGTGAGGAATGGTCCCGTTCTGGCTGATAATGACCTTTCCATACCATGTGCTGATGCCATATGCAGAGCATGCAGATTTAAGACTGAATAGAACAGAAGTCAGTAATGCTGAAGTTACAGAGTGTGACATCAGTTAATGTTTTTTTTTTTTTTTTGGTTTTTTCAAGACGGGGTTTCTCTTTATAGCCCTGGCTGTCCTGGAACTCACTCTGTAGACCAGGCTGGCCTCGAACTCAGAAATCCGCCTGTCTCTGCCTCCCAAGTGCTGGGATTAAAGGCGTGCGCCACCACGCCCGGCCAGTTAATGTTTTACTATGTGCGTAACTAGAGGAGCTCTTCATGCTGTATAACATTGAACTGAGTTCTCTTTAATACGTTTGAGAGATTTCCCATTGTTTAGTCAGTTTTTATTGTTGCTATCTGACTGTGATTTTAAGTCTTCCTTTTAAAACTGAATATATCAACTAATGTAAACAAGATGGTGTCATGTGAATCAGACATTTTTTTTTTTTTAAAGATTTTATTTTATTATATGTAAGTACACTGTAGCTGTCCTCAGACACTCCAGAAGAGGGAGCCAGATCTCGTTACGGATGGTTGTGAGCCACCATGTGGTTGCTGGGATTTGAACTTATCACCTTTGGAAGAGCAGTCGGGTGCCCTTACCTGCTGAGCCATCTCACCAGTCCCCGAATCAGACATTTTATAAGCCACTCACCGATTACTTTTTGGGTTTGCATAGGAAATGGGCAGTATAAAGTTGTAAAGTTAGATTATTGTAATGATTATTTTTACAGAAAGCACTTTATGGACATGTTTTTAAAGAAAGACAACTAAGAATGAGCATTAGTTGCTGGTTAATGGTTGGGAAGTGATGCGTTCTATGCTTGGTTTGCTGTTCTCTTTTATGTGCCCCCCTCCCACCCCCCCAGCACTCTCCTTGTGTGTCTTGAAGCTCACTCTGTAGACCAGGCTGGCCTCAAACTCAGAGATCTGCCTGCTTCTGCTTCCTGAGTGTTGGGATTAAAGGTGTATGGCACCCATCTTCTCTACTTGGAATATTTTAGACCGCCACCTTCATTAGCATTTGGATGGTTTCAGTGTCTGAGTTTATGTACAGAATCTGGGAGAAGTTGGGGGAGGGGAAATAATAAAAGTATATTTGAAAACTGAAGAATTCAGTAAGCATTTTTTGGTTCCTGCATTGTTGTGATGTGTAAAATTGAGACAAAGCTTTGCCTTCTGTGTTCAATGACTTTAACCATATATTTGTAGACTGCAGAATCCGAAACAGTGAGAATGGAATACATTTCCTCCTAAATAGAGATGGGAAACGGAGGGGCGATGCCTTAATCGAGATGGAGTCCGAGCAGGATGTGCAGAAGGCCTTAGAAAAGCACCGGATGTACATGGGGCAGCGGTATGTGGAAGGTGTGTGAGCTCAGGGGCTGACTTTGGGGTCTTTAGACTTTAAACTTTTCAAGGCAGTTGTGATAAAATCTTCAACAATGGTACAGTTAAATGTTACACATCTTAAAGGTTTCACTATAACATTTTTCAAACAAAATTTTAGGTAGTATTTTACAGCTTGTGAAAGTGGAATGTGTGTGTGTGTAAGTGTAAGTGTAATACGGATATGAATGCTGGGACCCTGACGGTGGCAGGTGTCACATCCCTTGCAGCTGGAGCTAGCAGGTTGTAAGCTACCTCATCTATTTGCTGGAAACCAAACTTGGATCCTCTTGGAAAAGCCATCTCTTCGGCTCCGCTGTGTTTCTTTTCTTTTTTTTTTTTTCCGAGACAGGGTTTCTGTTTATAGCCCTGGCTGTCCTGGAACTCACTTTGTAGACCAGGCTGGCCTCGAACTCAGAAATCCACCTGCCTCTGCCTCCCGAGTGCTGGGATTAAAGGTGTGAGCCACCACACCCAGCACGCTGTGTTTCTCTTTTTTTAAAAAATAGGTTTTCAAGTGTGTGTTTACATGTGATATGTGTGGTAGGGTCCACATGGGGGTTCCAGAAGACACCTCTAGGAAGTTGAGTTTTTCCTTCTGATGTGGGTTCTATCACATTTGGAACTGCTGAACCATCTCCCTGGCTCAATCTCAGTTTTTAAATCTACAGAATAAAAGTATTGCCTAAGTCTATCTTAAAGTTTTGAGGATTAAATAGTTTATGCCTGGAGCACAGTATATATGTTCAATAAGTGTTACTTGTTAAATTCTTGACAGAAATTCACAGAGATTAAAACTATAATGTTTGAATTCAAGTAGCAGTGTATTTATCTTTGTGTGTGTGTGCGTGTGTGTGTGCTTTCTTTTGTAGTGTATGAAATAAACAACGAAGATGTGGATGCCTTAATGAAGAGCCTGCAGGTCAAGCCTTCGCCTGTGCTCAGTGATGGTGTGGTCCGCCTGAGAGGACTTCCTTACAGCTGCAATGAAAAGGACATTGTGGACTTCTTTGCAGGTGGGTGACAGTGACGTCATGTTTGGAAAGTTTCTTCCTATCATTATTCTTCCTTTTGTACCTTTGAAGTGTTTCAGTCTTTCAGTCAGATCCTTCGGAATGTCAACTTTCAGAATAGTTTCATAATACTTGTTAAACTATGAGGAAATGTTTTCTTAAAATAGTGGTCACATTTCTCCAAGACAGTAGTCATTTATATGACTTAAAACCATTTGGGCTGGGCATGTAGCTCAGTTGGTGGCATGCTTGTTTATCATTCACAAAGCCCTGTATTAGATCCCAGTACCACATAAACGGTATGGCAGTTCACACTATAATCCCAGCACTGGGGGGAGATGAGGTTAAAGATCTTTCAACACATATAGCTTTTATGTGGATACTGGAGATCTGAACTCAGAACAAAATGCATTATCTAACTTACGGCTACAGAATATGCCTGTCAGTAACTTTGCTTGTTTAAAAACTCTCCTAAAATATAATCATTCTCCTCCTTGGTTCCCCCCAAAAGACTAAGGAGAACTTAGAGGTACATTATATTTCTGTAACATTCTCCAGGCTCCTGACAGGCACTAAGATTTTAGTTCCATAATGATTGTTTGTCCTTGAACATGTACAGCTTTGAAGTTGGCAAATAGTGTCTCCGTATTATAGTGCATGAGTAAGCCTAAGCCCGGTGAAGAGAGCTCTTGTTGGCAGCACTGATTTGTATATGTTTTGTATCCTAGGACTGAACATAGTAGACATTACTTTTGTGATGGACTATAGAGGGAGAAGAAAAACGGGGGAAGCCTATGTACAGTTTGAAGAACCAGAAATGGCCAACCAAGCGCTTCTGAAGCACAGGGAAGAAATTGGTAACCGGTGAGCGAAGCAGCTGTCGGCAGAGGTGTCAGGTCATTTTGATGAGTGCATTGTACCATCCCAGTCGTGTTATCCAAACTTGTTAAACTAGGGATACCACAACGAGCCACAAATGCTCATCATTCAGAATAATTGCTCTGATATGTTGTGGTCTAAGTGAAAGGTAATCTATAAAATCCAAGTCTCGCTATGTTTGTTTTTTTAGTATGTTTTTTAAAGAAATTTTCTTTTCATAACCACAGTATTTTCATGTCTAACAAAATTAGCACTATCTTACTCTCTATTAGCTACCCATAATCACATTTTTCCGTCAGTGGAAAAATATCTTAAAATATCTAAAGATAAAATATCTTTATAGTTGACTTGTGTGAGCCAGAATCCAAGAAGTTCTTACAGTAGGTACTTTTGATATATTACTAATTTTATTAATCTAGAGCACATCTACTTTTTTGAAAAGTCCCTCTCTGTTTTATGTGTGTTTGTCTGCAGTGTATTCATGTGTGTGCGTGTTATAGGTGTGCTTGTCCACCTATCTCTGCATATGTGGAGGCTTTCCTCCGTCTCTCTCCACCTATTTATTTGAGGTGGGTCTCACTGAACCAGAGCTCACTGAACGTGGTGGCCAGCAAGCCCTTGGAATCTACCTGCTTCCTCCCACTTCCCTTCCAGCTCTGAGGTTAAGGATCTGTCACCGCATCTGGTTTTTATGTGGATCTGGGGGTCCAGACTCAGAGCCTTACGCGTGTGCAGCCAGCACTTAGCCGTCTGAACTTTCTCCCTAGCTCCAGCCTTCTCTTTTTTTTTTTTTTTTTTTTTTTTCTTTTGGTTTTTCGAGACAGGGTTTCTCTGTGTAGCCCTGGCTGTCCTGGAACTCACTTTGTAGACCAGGCTGGCCTCGAACTCAGAAATCCGCCTGCCTCTGCCTCCCAAGTGCTGGGATTAAAGGCGTGCGCCACCACCACCCGGCCAGCCTTCTCTTTTTAAAATTGTGATTGGCTTTTGAAGAAATCAGGTCAGTTGTCTTATACGCTGATATGGTCATATCATGTTAGAGTGTATATAATGAGGTAGGAAATCCTGTCTGTTCATATTAGAGTGTATGTAATGAGGTAGGAGACCATGTTTATATCAGTATGTATAATGAAGTAGGTGTGTGTTTTAGTTTCATTTTTGCAGATTTAGTAAAAATGCATACTTTTAAATCACTGTTCTGCTACATTCCTTAGAATTCCTTTTAGATGTACCTACATTTTGCTCGCATGCATTATGTGTGCCTGATATTTAGGACAGTCAAAAGAGGATGTCAGATGCCCTGGAACTGGAGTTGGGGTGGTTGAGAGCCACCTGGGTGGCTGGGTGCTGGGAAATGAACATGGGTCCTCTGCAAGAACAAGTGTTTTTTGGTTTTTTGAGACAGGGTTTCTCTGTATAGTTCTGGCTGTCCTGGAACTCACTCTGTAGATCAGGCTGGCCTCGAACTCAGAAATCCACCTGCCTCTGCCTCCCAAGTGCTGGGATTAAAGGCGTGCGCCACCACGCCCGGCCTAACAAGTGCTCTGAGCTGCTGAGCCCTCTCCATTCTCACTGCTGAGCTGTCTCGGGCCTGCTCTGTGGCCTTCTACTCAGCTCCTCTTAAAGTTAAAAGCAAAAGAAGCCTTTCAAAGCAACTGTCTTAAGGAGCCTCTTTTTTTTAAAAGATTCATTTATTCATGTATTTTATGTGTATGGGTGCTCGGTCTTTCTGTCTTCATGCACATCAGAAGAGAGCATCAGAGCCCATTGCTAAGTAGTTAGTAAGTGGCTCTTGAACTCAGGACCTCTGGAAGAGCAGTCAAGTGCTCTTAACCACTGAGCCACCTCTCCAGCCCTCAGGATTCCCTTAAAGAATTGATTTCAAAGTTCCTTGGGATCTTTTGGGGCACAGACAGGTTTTTTGTTGTTGTTTTAAAGATTGATTTATATGTATGAATGGTTTGCCTGCATGCATGTGTGTGCACCACATGTGTGCTGCTTGTTAGATCTGGATGAATTGGGGTTATAAATGGTTGTCAGTCACTATGTAGGTGCTGGGAATTGAACCTGGCTCCTCTATAAGAGCAAGTGTGGCACAGGTTTTCTGGGTAGCTTAGACTGGCCTGGATCTGCCTAAATGGACAGGGCTAGCCTCAAACATGCCATCCTCCTGCCTCTGCCTCCTGAATACTATGTGTGTGCCACCACTGCTGTCACTCAGAGCAGTGGTGTTCTTGGTTGTCTGTCTTTGCTGGGGCTTGACAGATGGAACCGAGGGCTTTGAGCGTGCCAGGGGAGGCACTTCAGTGAGCTGAGGGCTTTGAGCGTGCCAGGGGAGGCCCTTCAGTGTGCCGAGGTCAAGCTTCACTTACCGTGTAACCCAACTGGCCTGAATTCGCATTAACTTAAAGGAAATTGTTTTACATTTGTGTCTGTGTGTTCACTTGTGTAGACACGTGTGCAGAGCTTGTCTGTAGAGTCAGAGCACAGCTGGGACAGCATGGAAGATCTGGCTCTCCTGTTCACTGTGTGTGTTCTGGAGATCAGAATCAGACTAGCAGGCTTGGCCCCTGAACTTGATCTGTAGCCCAGGCTGGTCTAAACCTCTGATCTTTTCGTTTCCACCCCCAACTCCTGGGATTATAGTTATATGTCAATGTGCCTGATTGATGGTATTTATGATAATTTTTAAATTTCTTATTAGCCACTTAGTTAAGTTTTGGAGAAGTTCTTCGTAGCTTTTAGTGTTTTGTATAGATTTGATTATGCAAAATTGAACTGTAAGCCCTTGAGATTGTTAGTTGTGGAAATACAAAACTGTATGAGTCCACTTTCATTACTGTAAGAAATAGGGTATGCTCACTTTATAAAAGAATAGGCTTATTTAGTTCCAAGTTTTAGATGCTTAAAAGTGTAGTGTCGTGAGGTTTTGGAATCCAGCCCTCTCACAACCTTCCTTGGGAATGCTGGCCAAGAGCAGTTTAGTGTGGGGATAAAAAAAAAAAATCACATCATTTGTTGGGAGGGACAGCTTGGCAGATTAAAGTGTTTACTCAATAACCTGACTACTTGCAGATCTGAGTTTAATCCCCATGTCAAGATAGAAAGAGAAAACAGATTCTACCAAGTTATTCCTAACCTCTACACATACATTAATTCTTGTATACATTCACGCAATAATAGTAAAGTTAAAAAAATACATCCTGGGAAAGGAAGCTATAGAATAAGTGACTCAGAGGTTATGGTCAGACTTAAAGCTTCTGATGTCCTGAGAACAGATTCTGGAAGACCCATGTGTTCCCTTCTGTGGTCCAGGCCCCAAATGACCAAAA
>LR754614.1:0-11234 GCA_902729485.2 Mus minutoides | reverse complement strand
GTGAGCTGAGGGCTTTGAGCGTGCCAGGGGAGGCACTTCAGTGAGCTGAGGGCTTTGAGTGTGCCAGGGGAGGCACTTCAGTGAGCTGAGGGCTTTGAGCGTGCCAGGGGAGGCACTTCAGTGAGCTGAGGGCTTTGAGCGTGCCAGGGGAGGCACTTCAGTGAGCTGAGGGCTTTGAGCGTGCCAGGGGAGGCACTTCAGTGAGCTGAGGGCTTTGACTATGCCAGGGGAGGCACTTCAGTGTGCCGAGGTCAAGCTTCACTTACTGTGTAACCCAGCTGGCCTTGAATTCGCATTAACTTAAAGGAAATTGTTTTACGTTTGTGTCTGTGTGTTCACTTGTGTAGACACGTGTGCAGAGCTTGTCTGTAGAGTCAGAGCACAGCTGGGACAGCATGGAAGATCTGGCTTTCCTGTTCACTGTGTATGTTCTGGAAATCAGAATCACACTAGCAGGCTTGGCCCCTGAACTTGATCTGTAGCCCAGGCTGGTCTAAACCTCTGATCTTTTCGTTTCCACCCCCAACTCCTGGGATTATAGTTATATGTCAATGTGCCTGATGGTATTTATGATAATTTTTTAATTTCTTATTAGCCACTTAGTTAAGTTTTGGAGTTCTTCGTAGCTTTTAGTGTTTTGCATAGATTTGATTATGCAAAATTGAACTGTAAGCCCTTGAGATTGTTAGTTGTGTAAATACAAAACTGTATGAGTCCACTTTCATTACTGTAAGAAATAGAGTATACTCACTTTATAAAAGAATAGGCTTATTTAGTTCCAAGTTTTAGATGCTTAAAAGTGTAGTGTCGTGAGGTTTTGGAATCCAGCCCTCTCACAACCTTCCTTGGGAATGCTGGCCAAGAGCAGTTTAGTGTGGGGATAAAAAAAAAATCACATCATTTGTTGGGAGGGACAGCTTGGCAGATTAAAGTGTTTACTCAATAACCTGACTACTTGCAGATCTGAGTTTAATCCCCATGTCAAGATAGAAAGAGAAAACAGATTCTACCAAGTTATTCCCTAACCTCTACACATACATTAATTCTTGTATACATTCACGCAATAATAGTAAAGTTAAAAAAATACATCCTGGGAAAGGAAGCTATAGAATAAGTGACTCAGAGGTTATGGTCAGACTTAAAGCTTCTGATGTCCTGAGAACAGATTCTGGAAGACCCATGTGTTCCCTTCTGTGGTCCAGGCCCCAAATGACCAAAAGCTTCCACTGGCCTCTTCTATTCATGGCTCCAGTGTCCATTACTCTTTCCATGGGATTCAATTTCTCAACCAAGTACCCCCTGAGAACAAATAGCAAAAAGGCTTGGGAGATTTTTTGTTTTTGTTTTTTGGTTTTTCAAGACAGGGTTTCTCTGTGTAGCCCTGACTGTCCTGGAACTCACTCTGTAGACCAGGCTGGCCTCGAACTCAGAAATTCACCTGCCTCTGCCTCCCAAGTGCTGGGATTAAAGGCGTGCGCCACCACGCCTGGCGGGAGATTTTATTTCTGTTCTGATGTAGGCTCTTAACTGTAGCTCAGGCTGGCATAGAATTCACTGTGCAGCCTCCTCTGGCCTTGAACTTTGGAGTGAGTACCCTTCCGGTGCTTGCCTTACAGTGTGCGCTGCCATGCTCAGCTTCCCTGCCTGCCTGCCTACCATGTCCGTCTTCCAGGTTACTCTGTGTGTGTACACTTAACTTTAGCTGTTCTCATGAAGCAAAAGAATACTATTACAAAATGTATATGCTTGTTCACATATTTTCTTTTATAAGTAGCTGGGATATGATATTAGTTTATAAGTTATTCCCTTGCAACAGGGAGCTCACAGTCATGATATGTAAGTACTATGATAATTAGACTTTAATAAGCTCTTTCAAAAACACATTTAAAAACTGCATAAATGAAAAATACCATATTCATAAAACATGTATACATAAGTGATATTTTTGGGGCAAATTAGCATGTTGACCTATTCTGCTGAAAGAACATTCTTTTTTTTTTTTAATGATTTATTTATTTCATTTATATGAGTACACTGCAGCTGTCTTCAGACACACACTAGAAGAGTGCATCAGATCCCATTACAGATGGTTGTGAGTCACCATGTGGTTGCTGGGACTTGAACTCAGGACCTCTGGAAGAGCAGTCAGTCAGTGCTCTAAAACTCTGAGCCACCTCTCCAGCCCCTGAAAGAACATTCTTAAAAAGTAATGTGTAGATGGACTTTTTATTCTTGCCCTCGTCTTTGAATATCCATGTTTTATAAGCTATGGAAATATAATATATCTGATTCTTTTAGCTGGCTTCCCTTGGGCTGGAGCTGTAGGTGGCTGTGAGCTGCTCCATGTGGGGGCTGGGAGCTGAGCAGTGGGACCTCTGGAGAGCAGCAAGTGGTGCTCTTAACCGCTGAGCCATCTCTCTACTCACACAGACCTAATTAGTATTTTAAGTTTGCTGTACACTGTCTGTATTTTAAGTTATTTTATATTGTTCATGCTTTTCATTTTGTTTGTTTTAGATACATAGAGATATTTCCAAGCAGAAGGAATGAAGTCCGAACACATATTGGATCTCATAAAGGAAAGAAAATGACATCTTCTCCTCCTACTAAATACATAACTGAACCAGAAGTGGTCTTTGAGGAACATGAAGTAAATGATGATATTCGGCCTGTGACAGCTTTTGAAAGTGATAGAGAGATAGGTAATGTCCCGTCTCTTCGAAGATTGCCTTGCACCTTTAGGTTTTGTTAAGACTTTTCATGGCTAGCTTGCATGAAATTGTGAGGTTCAGAACAGGAGAATTGAGTTAAGTATTGAATATGAGTGGAGAATGTATTATATATACACAAAGGTTTAATTATTTCGTTTCTAAATAAAAGTGTATGTATGTTGTGTTATATGAATACAGTTGGCCATGTGCACGTGTGGACAATGTGCAGGTGACCCGGGAATAGAACTCAGGTCATCAGTGTTGCCAGTGGCTGCCTTTGCTAAACAGTCTTGACTGACCTTTGTTCGATTTTAAATGACTGTGTTTAAATTTTTAATTGGTATATGCGTATCTATACAGTGTGCTAGTTCTGTGGAGGCCAGATGGCTTCAGTAGAGCTGGAGTTAGAAGCAGTTGTGAGCTGCCAGAAAGGGGTGCTGGGAACTGAACTCTGGTCCTCTGAGAAGTACTGTGCTAGAGCTAGTAGCTGATGCTGACTAGAGTAGTACATTCTAACCACTGAGCCATCTCCCCAGTCCTTTTTATTAGTTTGTGTTACTATTATTTGTGGTATGTGTGTGTTTGTGTGTGTGTGTTTGTATCTGTGTATTGCGTGGTACCTTTAGAGGCCGGAAGAAGCCATTGGGTAGGGAGTTACAAATGGTTGTGAGCCACCATGTAGGTGGGACTGGAATAGCCACGGCCACTGGAGCTCTTACCACTGAGTGAGCGATCACTCCAGCAGGCACCCTTGTTTCTCTTTGTCATTTTGTAGACTGTCTCAAAGGCTAGGTAGTACAAACATAACAAACCAAAGTAAAATGTCAGTGCTTAAGCTGAAGTGGGAAATGACTCAGCTAGAGAGCAGGTATATGAAGTAAGGAATTTCGTTTGCTTCTGGATTTAATTCTTTCTTTGGGATTTGGAATTTGGAAATGCTTACAAACCCAATGCTCTGGGCTATCCTGACACCGAATTTGCTATTTGTTTATTTGTTTTTTAGTACCTACAACGAGACAGTTCCTCTTACTTTGCAATTTAATTAATGGCCACTTTATTGTCTAGTCACATTGAGATAAATCCTTCATTCGGGAATGGTTTGAGGTCCCAAGTGCTTTTAATGGTTGTTCAGGTGACAGCTGTTAAGTAGGAGAAATTTCAGGTTTTGGCCTTTAAAGCCCATGTGCTCTGGTTCAAGAAGAATTGAGGGCTTTGACTTAAAGGTCATATCTAATTATAATCTGCTAATAGCTCTGGAAGCTTTTGTGTCCTTGACAGTGTTTTTTTTTTGTTCCTCAGAATTGCCTAAGGAGATGTCAGAAAAACTTCCAGAGGCTGTTGATTTTGGAACTCTGCCTTCCCTGCATTTTGTTCACATGAGAGGATTGCCTTTCCAAGCCAATGCCCAAGACATTATAAATGTGTGTGGCAGTAAGCTTCATTTCCATAGGGTTGAGCATTCTAATGTGGGACGTGGATGAATTTGAGGGATGTTGGGAAACGGTTTCTGCAGTTTCCTTTTAGCCAGCATCTCCCTCCTTGCTGAAACCTGCTCCATCCTCTGTCGCTGTGGTGCATGGTTTACACAGGGTTGGTGGGGAGCCTGGAGTTTGAGGGCAGCTTGGGCAGAGTAGTTCGACCCTCTCACTTCAAAAAGTGTGTCTTTATATTATTATAATTGAAGTAAAAAACATGAGGGTTTTATGGAGCCAGTGGTAAGGTGTAGATTTAGTAATCAGGGTAAGGCAGTTTGGGCCTTTTACTTTTAGTTCAGGCAGTGAGACTTGGGCTGCCAGTACAGAGCAATTGCATGCTCCATGACATAGCGTCGTGATGCTCCTGTCACAAGTTGAAAGTGACCTTCTGTACCTAGCTCAGACAGATGCTGGAGTAATGGCGGTTCTCAAGGCTGGCTGGGAATTTTGTTTGGTCCGCCACTTGGCAACATTTTTTAAAAACTATTGTGTGGAGTTTTGGGGGAGAGGTAGGAAGAGGTGGGGTGTGTGTGTGTGTGTGCATGGCCTGTGTATGGAGCTCAGAGGTCACCCTACAGGGGTCAGACTTCTCCTGGGCATTAAACCCAGGTATTGGACGTGGGATGGGCGTGTGCTGAGCCATCTCACAGGCATTTCCCAGCATCATGACCCCGTATGCCACTGTGTATCACGAGCCAGGGAAGAGGGGAAAGCTACCGTTCCTAATTGCGTTGTTTGTTTGGCCTCGTTTAGTTCTTTGCTCCACTGAAGCCTGTGAGAATCACCATGGAATACAGCTCCAGTGGGAAGGCCACTGGAGAAGCTGACGTGCACTTTGACACCCATGAGGACGCTGTTGCAGCCATGCTCAAGGATCGGTCCCATGTCCGTAAGTCCAGCCCACTGTTTCCCTGCCCTGTTGCTTTATTTATGTGTGTATTTGGGAATTTGTCTAGAATTTTTTCCTTTGGTAAATTGCATTCTTTTTTAGTACTACCAACTTGAATGTAAAAAGATCAAAATTTGTATTCTGATTATTGAGGTGTAGGCCAGCACACCCAGTTATTACTGTCATTTTGAGATATATACTGTTGTCTGGGCTGATCTCAAACTGAAAGGGCACAAGCGATCTTCTACTTCAGCTCCAACTAGCTGGGGATATAGCTTTGTGCCACCACACTTAGCCTTGTTTTATTTAGTTAGGGAAGGTTAAAGGATCTGTGCTGCTGGATGATTAAAAAGGGGCTTTAATGTTTTTCAGACTTTGCAAAACTAACTTTTTTGTTTTTTAAATATTCAGAACATAGGTATATTGAGCTGTTCCTAAATTCATGTCCTAAAGGAAAATAAGACTTCAACAAACCCCAGAAAAATCAGGTAATTAAGCTATAACACTGAAAAACCTTGCAGTAATTAGTAATCAGCTCACTAATTGCTAATATGGTAGGAACCATTCTCTGTAGCTGGACTTCAGCTACTTTGTGTGTTCTTCTCTCTTCCACTCTTCTCCACCCTCTCAACCCCTTAACACCAGGCAGAAGAGAACGATCCCTGAACCTTTCTTTTTGTTTCTTGTTCAACCACAACTAATGTAAGATGCAACCAAGCCTCTCAAACAGCCAGTGACCAACCACCATCAACCAACAGCCCATCTGTGTGGTTATAGCATTTCTATATCCTCTGAAATGTTCCCAGAATTCCAAATGTCACACAATCGCAGGAACTATCTGCCGCTGGCAAAATCACACCCCGGCTAGAGCACGAGGCAAATCATAGTCAGCTGCAAATCATAGTCAGACTGTGGTGGACAGTCTGAAGGAGCCTCATATCTCATACCTGAGGTTAAAACAAAAACATGTTCTTATAATATTTCTGTGTTTTTTAAAGAAACCAAAATGCCACCAGATTTGTCACTGCAGTTCTCTTTTTCAGTAAAGACCAAAATAATGGTTGTGAATCATCAGTATAAAATATTTCTTAGAAATGTGATTATATAGTGGCTTTAAGCATCATCCTCACATACTATATGGCTAAACTAATTGAATAATTACTTTTAATGGCTGTAATCATAACACAGAAAATGTATTTTACATTAGCTTTTCATTCCTTTAAAACTTAAGTACAGCCAGGTTTGGTGGTGCACGCCTTTAATCCCAGCACTCGGGAGGCAGAGGCAGGCTCATTTCTGAGTTCGAGGCCAGCCTGGTCTACAAAATGAGTTCCAGGACAGCCAGAGCTATACAGAGAAGCCCTGTCTCGAAAAACCAACAAAAAAAAGAAACTTAAGTACATTTCCTCTGTTGTAAGGTGTATACACACCCATCCCCGAGTGCTATATTTACATCTTTTCTACCCTTCCTTTCTTCCCATATCCCCTACTTCATTGATAATTGTTTCTCATACACACACATATACACACAGTCTCTTTCTCCCTCTCCCCTCAACCCCTCTTTCTCTCCACCCCAAGTCCTTCTCATATTGCCTGTGTGTTTGTTAGAGCTGAGCATTTGGGATTGGATATGCTATCTGAGGTCTCGTCCCTAGAGAAAACTGGTTCTCCCTTTCAGCAGCAGTTGATTGCCTGTAGCTCTTGATCTAGGGTGGAGCCTTGTGAAAGTTTCCTGTCTCCCTTGACGTGTCATCTGCGGTTGCCATTATGCAGCCTGTGTAGGCCGTCAATGTGCTGACCTTCACCCATGCAGCCATCTCACCCTCTCTGCAGCTCTCTCTGGCTCTTGTCCTTTCTCACTCCTCCTGAGAGGCTCCCTGAGCAGAGGTGGGCCTGTGCTGTGCCGACATCAGTCGGGCCGGTCACCCACATGAGGATGCTTTGCCTTCTGCCAGCTGTGGCCACTAATGTCTGTCGCCTGTAGGAAGCGTCTCTGCTGAGGGGGGACCACTATGCTAACAGGGGCTGATACTGAGTCAGAGTTCATTTGGTACTGTTTGATTTTTTTCCTATTTATTTATTTATTTATTTATTTATGGTGTTTGCTTTGGCTTTTTTGAAAAAGCGTTTGTTATATAGCCTATGCTGTTCTTTTTTGTTTTGTTTTGTTTTGTTTTGTTTTTTAAAGATTTATTTTATTTATTGTAAGTACACTGTAGCTGTCTTCAGACACTCCAGAAGAGGGAGCCAGATCGGATGGTTGTGAGCCACCATATGGTTGCTGGGATTTGAACTTATCACCTTCGGAAGAGCAGTCGGTGCTCTTACCTGCTGAGCCATCTCACCAGCCCCCGCCTATGCTGTTCTTGAACTTTTAATCCTCTTAACTCAATGTCTTAAATGCTGGAGTTCCAGGCATGTACACTGTACCTGGCTGTAAAATAAGTTTCCGTCTTAAGTACACAGTGTGATATTTAGGTTAACCTGTCCTCAGCACTTTGCTAAATTTCTTGGTATTTGCTCTCATATATAAAGTTCCTTCTTTCTTTCATGTTGTAGTCATTTTTCTGAAAGTAGTGATGGATTCTTTAAGGAACTTGGCAGTTTTGAAAACACAGGTAATAGAATTTTGGACATAAAGCTTTGATACATTGTAGCTGTTAAACATGGCATATTAGCTCAGTTTTTGCAAAATACATTTTTTTGTGCTCATTTCTGGACTTATTCGAGGCTTTGTACATACACTAATGCCTAACTAATTTTTCTTACCTAAATTGATTTGTGGGATAATTTGCTATAAATTGTGGAGAAGGTGAATTTTCATTTTAAGTGATGTGGGAAGACATGCACGTCTTCGTTGTGAGTAAACACATGACATTTTTTGTTTCTTATTTTCAGGATGAAGCAGGAGGCATCTCATTGGCACATCTCTCTGAGACGTGAGATAAAAAGATCCAGTTGATTGGCAGCACCTGCTGGAGAAAGGATCTGCGTATCTTAGTGCTGGGCTTACACAGAGAAAGAGTCGCTTTGGGATTATGAAATAAGCTACAAATTTAAAGTTCTGTTTAAACAGTCCAGGTTGCGATTGAGAAATTCTGGTCTGTGTGACTTAGTGTTCTGTCCTGAGGTTATATTCCAGATGTAGGATGATGTTTCCCCCAGTGCTGCTCCTCAGATCCTTATTCCCGCTTGTTGTTGCCTGTGATTGAGAGCTCTGATACAAACTAATGGAATAAATTCATGGTGTATTTTTACCAAACACTCACCAAAGCAACAGAAGGTTTCAGAACTTTAATAAGCCAGTCTGATTTGGTCAAATAGCTTTTCATTTTATCTGTATTTGATTACTTAGGGATAGAAGTTTTAAAAAAGCCGGGCGTGGTGGCGCACGCCTTTAATCCCAGCACTCGGGAGGCAGAGGCAGGCGGATTTCTAAGTTTGAGGCCAGCCTGGTCTACAGAGTGAGTTCCAGGACAGCCAGGGCTATACAGAGAAACCCTGTCTCAAAAAAAAAAAAAAAAAAGAAGTTTTAAAAGATAGCAAACCACAGGTTAGCGAGTGTAAGTGGCCACTCAGCAGTTACGTCTTTAGAAACACTTTGCCTCCCTATGCCTTGACCTGAAGGCATTTGATGTTGGTGCCTGTCTGTCAGTGTCATGGAAGTCTAGGTGTCCTTCACTTTTTTTTCTTGGACAGACAAATCTTAAGGCTATTAGGTTTGAAATCATAATGTGACATCAAAGCAGTCCAGGCTGTTAAGGACATGAATAGCTTCACTTGAACCAGCTCTAGATAGGGAAAACAGTCTAAGTCCTCTTGCTTGCTTTCCCAGCGGGGTAGCCATCCCATATTTAGAACAAGTAGGGGTGCCTTGCTTACATCAAACGAGCATTTAATGTATAACTGTGTGAAGGATCGATCTGTGGATAAAGCTGTACTTCTGTCACATTGTGGCAGAACCTCTGCTTTAATACTAAATAGCTTGTTATTTAAATATTGGACAAAATGGCTGGCTTCAAAAATAGTCATTAATAAACTTAACTTTATGTATACTTGTGTAGAAGAATCAAAGTTCTGTATATTTTCTTTACCTTGTTCCTATTCTCAGGGTGACAGCTACCACCAAGAGATAATAAATCTCACTCTTCAGATTGAATTTTCTGTGCTTTGAACGGTGGTAACCTGGAAGAGACAGATGTGCATTGCTCAGTATATAGTCCATGTGATTACCAGCTAAGGGGCAAAATGACTGTCCTGTAGACACTGAATGAAAGTTTGTTTTAAGTTGGAGATTACCTAAGAGGATTGGTTACTAGAATGTAGGAGTCATCTTATTATTGTTTTGTTTTGTTTTGTTTTGTTTTTTGTTTTTGGCTTTTTCGAGACAGGGTTTCTCTGTGTAGCCCTGGCTGTCCTGGAACTCACTCTGTAGACCAGGCTGGCCTTGAACTCAGAAATCCACCTGCCTCTGCCTCCCAAGTGCTGGGATTAAAGGCGTGCGCCACCACGCCCAGCTGTCATCTTATTTTTTATTTATCAAGTCCTGATATATTAATATGAGAAGAGATGGTTTCCAGGTGTGTTAAAGGAAATCAGTAAAAAGTGGCTTAGAGTTGGCATGGAAGCTTTTAATCCCCACACAACAGAGGCAGAATTGGGCAAATCCCTGTAAGTTTGAGGCCAGAATGATCTACATCTTGAGTTTAGGGCCAACAAGGGCTATGTAGTGAGACTGTATCTCAAAAACAAACACAAAACCATTCCTGGCTTAACTGGCTTAACAGTTTACTTGGAGATGCGTCTAAAGTCGTTGACCAGACCATGAGAGTTGGTATCTAGAGTTATGGATCTTAGGGTGTGAGCGTTCTCTCTTCCACAGCTGTTCTCTGATTTGCTGTGGAGATGACCTGTAGGTGTGTTACCATTAAGTGCTCTGCTTTGGGTAAGCTTGAAGGGATGTATCATGCCTCTCTGGAGGCTGAGTTCTCTGTACAAAGCAAGTTGTAAAACTGGGAAATTATGAACTGATATATTGTCTCTTTAGGATTTTTCATAACTTAGGCCACTGAATTAGTGGTTGCTGATAGGTGTAGTTACTAGAAAAGAATCATAATTGAATAAAAGTTCATTTATAATCGTAGCACTCAGAAAGCCAAGGCAGGAGGATCACACATTAGAATTCAGTGTGAGCTATAAAAGAGAAATCTTGTGCCCTAAACTCCTAACTTTAAAGAAAGAAAACTCATGAAACAGGATTAGGGTGTATGGCAGGTGCCTGTGGTCTTCTGCTCTGCCTGAGCAAGGGAGGAAAATGGAAGCAAGTGACTGAAGAGCCTGAAGCCCAGGGTTTGTCCCTGTGACTGAAGAGCCTGAAGCCCAGGGTTTGTCCCTGTGACTGAAGAGCCTGAAGCCCAGGGTTTGTCCCTGTGACTGAGATGCTGAAGCCTCTGCCATGTGGGTGACACACCATGACCCTCCTTACGGTCAGCGTAGCACCCATTCCTGTTAGCATCCTCTACCCTCTGCAAGGTCAGCAGGATTCATCTGGAGATTTTTATTCTACTTGGTATTATATCCTATAGTTTAATCCACTGTTTAATTTACATTTGTGAGAGTCTGGGAATGGGAAAGAATTCCACTTAGTGATGGTCGTGTGAAGTTCAGGTTCAGGCTTTGGCAATTGGACTTCTCTGATGTATCAATACTGATTTTACTTGAGAAGGTATTTTTATAAGGTAGGTAGGGAATAAAGTGACTATAAACTATACTATGGTCTGTGTGGCATGTTTTCAACTGGGTGTGAGTGCTGTGGGGTGTGCTAGCTTGGTAGAAAACTACAAGGTTTTTTCTTTTTTTAAAAGAAACCTGGCTGCGTGTTGTGTTCCCAGCTTGGTGGATGAGTGTCTGGTAGCTAGCTCTGTGTTCTTGGTGGCTGGCAGTGGGTTTTGGAGTTTTAACTCTTCTAATAGGATTTTTAGTGATTTTTTTGTCTGAATTCCAGCTTAGTAATGACATTACATGTCTATATACTTTCTGCCTCTGTATTATCTTGGTGGCAGTTTGTCTAGTTTTTTTGCCCAAGTTTAAAATTGATTTTTACTGAGCGTTAGGTGATAGGAAGATTTCACCCTAAACTCATGATATGAAAAGAATGGA
>LR751456.1:40391-169579 GCA_902729485.2 Mus minutoides | reverse complement strand
GGTAGTCAAAGTCAACTAAGTGGGTTCCATTACATCATCATTTTTCCACACTCAATTCAATTCCAAAATGAAAAATAAGTGGCCACAATAACATCTGTGGATTTTCTAGTACTAGTGTAGGGTCCTTTACCCTAGTGCTTTGTGTCACTGGCAGATGCTCCTCTAGTAGTACATATAAGTAATAATCAAACCAAACCAATACAAACAAACCCTCCAAGTCAAGTCATTGTATCTGAAAACTCTAATACCTTCTGTGAATAAAAAAGGTTACTTATTTTTTTAAACTAAAAGTTTACTGTAAAGAACTCACAAAGTAATAGTAATAGTAGTAGTAGTAGTAGTGGTGGTGGTGGTAGTAGTAGTAGTATATAACAATAATGAAAATAGTAATTTTATTCTAATGCAGGTAAGGGATACTTGAGTACTGAAAGAGGACTGTTTGATTGTTTGTTTGTTTGTTTTGTTTGTTTTGTTTTTTTTCACCTCTGTCAAGGTATTTTTCATTTACTCTGACTTTCAACACCCAAATGTACGGAGATAGATGTACACATATGTGTATCTGCAATTAGTAGTGGCTATGGCTAATAGTTGACTTTACTTTTTGTGAATGAACAACATCTGAACTGAATACATTTAATTCAAACACTTTTAATCATCCACAAAAATCAGTGCAATAGCAACCATTTATTTCAAAGGTAAGACTTTTGTAGTAATACATGTTCATTGATCTTATAATAAATACAGATGTGGATATACACAGCTAAACCTTTGTCTAAGTGCAGAGACCCAAAGGGAGAAGTTAGAGCAAAGACTATAGGAATTTAAGGGGTTTGCAATCTCATAGAAAGAACAACATCAATCAACAAGATCCCCCTCCTCAGAGCTCCCAAGGACTAAACCAAAACCAAAGAGTGGACAGAGGATACCTATGACTCCAGCTGGACATGTAACGGAGAACTGCCTTATCTTCCATTCCTGGAAAGGTAGTTCCTTGGTCCTGTGGAGACTTGATTACCCAGGATAAGGGAATGCTAGGGTGCTGAGCCAGGAGTGAGTAGGCAGATGGGAGAACACCCTCATATAGGCAGAGGGAAGGGAGAAAGAGATGGGGGGTCTTGTGGAGGGGAAACTGGGAAGGGAGATAACATTTGCAATGTAAATAAATAAAAATGGTTTTAAATATTCCAAAATTCACATTGAGAATCCATGTCCAGTGACACTAAATTTGTGCTATACATCATGCACAGGTATTGCAATGTACTGGCAAAATAAAAAATACAGCAATAGTGAACACTTCAAAAAGAACTGCATTCAAGAAATGGGTCAGGGTGGGAGTAAAGCTTGGATGGTAACAGGTACGAAGATGTAGGAAGCTGATGGGAGTAGTTGCAGGCAAAGACAGGGCATCAGATATACATTTGATTACAGGACATTACATAAAAATAGTGAAAATTAAAAGAGACTAAAGCAAAATAAACCCCTACACAAAACTTTCTTAAAATTATCTGAACTTAACTTAGTGAAATTACTTGTGCTTTTCAGAAAGTTTCAAATTATTCCCCATGAGTGAAGAGTCTCGTAACATTGGCTTCAATATGCATTGACTTCATTGTACTGTGAATCTTTACTTTGTGCCACTGAAAATTGTTCTGAATTAAATTGTCCCAATTGGAAATCTCAGTTTCCATGAGAAGGTGATAGGAAACTTGTTTGCGGTACTATATTATAATTTTGTGTCTCCGTGAACTAGGAAGGGGTGCAATTTGGGAAATGAGGGTCACTCATCAATCTTGTATTCTCTTGTTCCATGTCACATCTCTAATGAGTCTTTCAGTATTAACAGTCAGACCCTGATGCTTAGAACTCATCCTGCTGGCAGCCCTTCAGCCCCATGATCTTTTCTCACATCCATATACTTTACAGTAAATTGGTCTCTATACTGAGAAAGCTGCCCAGTGAATGAAAACCTTGTATGGTTATTACTACCATTATTGTAAAAGGGCATTGTTCTGCACATATTTCTGATTTCTCCTTATTAGTTAAGGATGCTAATCTCTACCAAGAGAAATCTGAAATTTAGATGATATTTCAAATCAAATAACATTTAAAAATTACATTCTATGTGCTAATGTATAGCCATGATTTTAGTCTCAGGGGATCTTGCTCTGATCCTTTCTATGGTCTTGAACTCACAAAAATCCACCTGTGTCAGCCTCCCAAGTGGTATAATTGGTCCAAAGCCACCATCTCTGGTGTACTGATTAACTTAACTATTCGTTTATTGAAGGTAAAGCTCTTTTAAGACTTGCATACAAAGGTGATTTAATCTTACATTTAATCTACCTTTGGTCTTAATTATATTTTTTCCTATTAATCTGTATATATTTAATAAAACACCTCAGTTTCATGGTCCCTCTAAGCTATCCAGTTATGCATCACCACTTTTGTGATTATATCATCCCTTTCTCCAAATAATATTGAATTTTCTGTTTCTATTCTTATAGGTAACAGCACTATATACGCATAATGATGCTTCCTACACACAAGCTGCCTTTGGCTGGCATTATCAGATGTCATTGTGGCCATTTTCATTTTTCTCATACACATTTTAAACTATGCATTTTAAAATGTAACAAAAAAGAGAAAATTTTAATTATCTCAACATAGATGGAGAAATGCAGTTTTTTTAAAAGTACAATTTGGATTTTTTTTTCCATGTGACAGAGAAAAGAACAAAATAAAAGTCAGCCATAAAGCTAAAAACAAATCAGCTCTTACTAGCACTTGGCTTTTAAAAATTGGTAAAGAGTAATAGAGAATCAGTGTTTTCAAGTAGGCTTCAACAGATTTCTCTGTAACTAGCACATTACACATAAAGGATGGTGTTTGTTTGTTTGTTTGTTTATTTATTTATTTATTATTTTTATTATGTTTTAAATTAGTATGATTTATATATTAACTTATAAATGGTTGTCATATTGCTCCTGGATACTTTATAAAAATGACAAAATTTTAAAGGAACAAATTAAGTTTCAAAGGGAGTCACAAATTATTTATACTCATAAAATAAATTCAGCTAATTAAAAGCCAAATCTCTAATTTTCACTTACATACTATGCTGTAAAACATAACAAACCAGGTTACTATTTAGATAGGTATCCAAGTTCATGGAAAAATTATCTAATAACTCTGTTTTATAAGGCAAAGTTTTAAATGATGATCACTTTATATTTTCTCGCCTTTCTCTTTGTGAGTACATGCGGCTGTGTGTTTGTGTGTGTTTGTGTGTGTTTGTGTGTCCACACATGCTCCACTGATGTCCAAATCTCGATGCTTAGTCTGTTCTTTTATTGCACTCCATCTTATTTTTAAATAAAGAGTCTCTCATTCACCTTGAAGCTCACTGTGTGTGTTAGACCAAATGGCCCAGGAGCACTCATCCTCCTGTTTCCGTCCACTTCCAGGATGTGGTTATTGAGAGAAGCATGTATGTGCGCTTGGGATCATTACTCTGCTTCTCATTCGTTCCCAGTGATACTTTACCACAGAGACACCTCCCTAGCCCAAGAAAATATTACTTTAACTATGAAAATATGAGTAGTTTTCAATCCTTATTAAGGAAACATCTCTTTGCAACAGATAATGACTACTATAGAAAAGCACAATCCATCAAAATTCAGATTTATGAAGCCCAGTCCCAGTGAATACACATATCAAACATTCCCATAACTAAGTTTCAGGGATTATTGAAGAAGAGGGTCAGAAGATTGGGAGTTTTCTGGGAGGTGGTGTCTCCTAGAAATCTCAGAAGCTACAAATAGTTTCAGCCACATGACTAAGCAAACAGGAGTTGAAAAATGATGACACCAATGTACATGCAGAAATGGATTGGAAAAAGCCCATGAGGCCTCAGCCCTGCACACAGAACTGTAGGCTGCTGAGAAGAGCTGAAAGCACAAAGGGTAGCCCTCTCCAGGAATAGAACAGCAATTGGTAATCCAGTGCCAAACAGCCCTGAAAGTATACATACAAGAGGATTATACATACATGATTGATTATATTTAGGAATATATATATATATATATATATATATATATATATATATATATATATATACACATACACACACACACACACACACACACACACACATATATATATATATACATATATACATTTAGTAATAATTAATAAAGGAAAAACAGGCTATGAATTTAAAGGAGAATAGCAAAGCATATACATGAACAATGAGGAAGAAAAGGTAAGGGAGATGTGTTGTAATTAAATTATAATCTTATTTTTTTAAGATATTTAGAGTAAGGAGAGGATATATTATATAATAACCAAGTACAAATTGGGGTAATAATACAGGGTGACTATAAGTTACTTTAATGATTTTTAGGGGGAAACAAAATAAATCAAGAGTCTCTGGACTTCTTTCAATATTAGTGTTGTTATCAGGTATTCAAAAAGAAAGTCAGCACAATTTCTGAGGTCAGATCTTCCCAGAGAAAGGCCAGAGGTCTGTACTGAATGGGATGGGAAAACTTAGAGCATTTGATGATCAGCCATTGTCACAGATGTAGCACCTAGAGCATCTGGAAGAAAGCATACACACTGTTCTAATACATAGTTCCCAATGGAACTATGATGAAAATCAAATCTTTGGACTAAACAAAGTTCTTTACTTTGTCTCGGGTTTTAATTTTTTTTTTTATCTTTTATTTTTTTCTCATATGTTATGTTCTGAACTCAGTCTCTTCTTCCTCCACTTCTCCCAGTGTCTTCTTCCTCCTCTTCTCTCACCTACATCAACTCTTCCAAACATGTCCTACAAAATACTACAAGACGGAACAAACCTTTATATCAAAGCCAAATGAGGCAACCTGATAGGACTAAAAGGGTCCCAAGTGCAGTTATAAAGTCAGAGAGCTCCCACACTCACTGCTAGGATTCCCACAAAACACTATGATATTCAACCATCAGGGATATGCCCAGGATCTAGCTCACATCCACAAGAGGTCCTTGCTTGTTACTTCTCCCTCTGTGACCCTCTATGAGCCCTGCTTAATTCATTCTCTGAATCTTGTTCTCACAGTGTCCTCTATTTCCCATTCCCAGGAAGATCATGCCTCTCTCACTGAGCACTTCTTGTTATTCAGTCTCCTTGCATCTGTGGCTAATAGTGTGACTGTCATTTACTTAACAGCTGATGCCCGCTTATAAGTGAGTACATACCATATTTGTCTTTCTAGGTCTGGGTTACCTCACTCAGGATGATCTCTTCTAGTTCCATTCATTTTCCTAAAAATTTCATGCTGTCCTGGTTTTTAACAGCTGAGTAACATTCCATTGTAAAAATGCTCCAAATTTTCTTTATTCCTTCTTAACAGTTCAGGTTTGCTAGTTTAACTACCCTGAGGTTTCACATTCTCATGTATGATTTCATAAGATTAAGATTGTGTGATGTTAATATTTATTTTATATTTTTCAATTTCAGAACAACAATTTTTGGATTATTGTAAGTACTTCTTAAAAATGTACAAAAATAAAATCACATATTTATAGTTTATAGATACTCTCTCTCCAATTTACAAAACTATTAAGCTACATTTACTTCCCCCCTTTTTTTATGTGGGAGCAAATTGTACACACCAGTCCCCCCTGCTTGTCTTTCAGAAAGGGCCATTCATTTGTTTCTTTGTTTGTTTTGTTTTGTTTTATATTTTGAGACAGGGTTTCTCTGTGTAGCTCTGGCTGTCCTGGAACTCACATTGTAGACCAGGCTGGCCTCGAACTCAGAAATATGCCTGCCTCTGCCTCCCGAGTGCTGGAACTAAAGGGGTGTTGCTACCATACCTGGCCTAGAAAGGGGTATTCTTAGAATTTGGCACAAACCCTCTTTTCCTGTTGCATTTTCATGACTATTAAAATATGAAGGAAAATGTTTTAATTAATTTCAATCTTCCCAGGGTTCTGCCCTGGGACATAGTGTTTTAGGAATCAATTCAAAATGACACTCCACTGTGTATTTTTCTATTGATTCCAATTTCTAAACACCGAGGAAGTTTCTACGATGTGGGGACATAGAACAACATGCCTGATTCATGGGTCCTCGATCTTTTACAGACTACCAAAAAAAATAAAATAAATAAATAAATAAAATTCTATATCCAGCTACTGCACTAAAGCTGTTTATCAGGTTTAGGAGTTCTCTGGTGGAGTTTTGGGGGTCACTTATATATACTATCATATCATCTGCTAATAGCGATAATTTGAGTTCTTCCTTTTCAATTTGTATCCCCTTGACCTCCTTTTGTTCTCGAATCGCCCTGGCTAGGCCTTCAAGTACTATATTGAATAGGTAGGGAGAAAGTGGGCAGCCTTGTCTGGTCCCTGATTTTAGTGGGATTGCTTCCAGTTTCTCTCCATTTAGTTTGATGTTGGCCACTGGTTTGCTGTAGATTGCTTTTATCATGTTTAGGTAAGGGCCTTGAATTCCTGATCATTTCAAGACTTTTATCATGAATGGGTGTTGGATTTTGTCAAATGCTTTCTCAGCACTAAGGAGATGATCATGTTGTTTTTATTTTTGAGTTTGTTTATATAGTGTATTACGTTGATGGATTTCCGAATATTAAACCATCCCTGCATTCCTGGGATGAAGCCTACTTGGTCATGATGGATGATCCTTTTGATGTGTTCTTGGATTCGGTTGGCGAGAATTTTGTTGAGTATCGAATTTCTCTATACAAAGGATGAACTGGCTGAGCAAGAGATCAGGGAAACATCACCCTTCACAATAGTCACTAACAATATAAAATATCTTGGTGTGACTCTTATGAAGGAAGTGAAAGATTTGTATGACAAGAACTTCAAGTCTCTGAAGAAAGAAATTGAGGAAGATCTTAGAAGATGGAAGGATCTTCCATGCTCATGGATTAGCAGAATCAATATAGTAAAAATGGCTATCGTGCCAAAAGCTATCTACAGATTCAATGCAATCCCCATCAAAATTCCAACTCAATTCTTCAAGGATCTAGAAAAGACAATTAGCAAGTTCATCTGGAATAACAAAAAACCTAGACTAGCAAAAACTCTTCTCAACAATAAAAGAACCTCTGGTGGAATCACCATGCCTGACCTCAAGCTGTACTACAGAGCAATCGTAATAAAAACTGCATGGTACTGGTACAGCAACAGATAGGTAGATCAATGGAATAGGATCAAAGACCCAGAAATGAATCCACACATCTATGGTCACCTGATCTTTGACAAGGGAGCTAAAACTATCCAGTGGAAAAAAGACAGCCTTTTCAACAAATGGTGCTGGCACAACTGGCAGCTATCATATAGAAGACTGGGAATTGATCCATTCTTATCTCCTTGTGCTAAGGTCAAGTTTAAGTGGTTGAAGGACCTCCACATAAAACCAGGGACACTGAAACTTATAGAAGAGAAAGTGGGGAAAAGCCTCAAAGATATGGGAACTGGGGAAGAATTCCTGAACAAAACAGCAAAGGTTTGTGCTATAAGATCAAGAATTGACAAATGGGACCTCATAAAGTTGCAAAGCTTCTGTAAGACAAAAGATACTCTCAACAAGACAAAAGGGACACCAATCAATTGGGAAAGGATCTTTACCATTCCTAAATCAGATAGGGGACTGATATCCTATATATATATATATATATATATATATATATATATATATAGAGAGAGAGAGAGAGAGAGAGAGAGAGAGAACTCAAGAAGGTGGACCCCAGAAAATCAAATATCCCCATTAAAAAGTGGAGCACAGAGTTAAACAAAGAATTCTCAACTGAGGAATACCAAATATCTGAGAAGCACTTGAAAAAATGTTCAACATCCTTAATCATCAAGGAAATGCAGATCAAAACAACCCTGAGATTCTACCTCACACCGGTAAGAATGGCTAAGATCAAAAATTCAGGTGACAACAGATGCTGGCGTGGATGTGGAGAAAGGGGAACACTCCTCCATTGTTGGTGGGAATGCAAGCTGGTTCAACCACTCTGGAAATCAGTCTGGCAATTCCTCAGAAAATTGGACATAGTACTACGGGAAGATCCTGCAATACCTCTACTGGGCATATATCCAGAAGATATTCCATCTGGTAATAAGGACACATGTTCTACTATGTTCATAGCAGCCTTATTCATAATAGCCAGAAACTGGAAAGAACCCAGATGTCCCTCAACAGAGGAATGGATACAAAAATTTGGTATATTTACACAATGGAGTACTACTCAGCTATTAAAAACAATAAATATATGAAATTCCTAGGCAAATGGATGGATCTGGAGGCCATCATCCCGAGTGAAGTAACCCGTTCACAAAAGAACTCACATAACATGTACTCACTGATATGTGGATATTAGCCCAGAAACCTAGACTACCCAAGATAAAATTTACTAAACACATGAAACTCAAGAAGAAGGAAGATCAAAATGTGGATACGTCGCCCCTTCTTAGATTTAAGAACAAAGCACACATTGAAAGAGTAACAGAGATCATGTGTGAAGCTGAATCCAAAGGATGGACTCAATGACTGCGGCTGCCAGGCATCCATCCCACAATCAGCCACCAAACATAGACACTATAGCATATGCCAGCAAGATAGTGCTGAAAGGGCCCGGATATAGCTGTCTCGTGGGAGACTATACCAATGCCTTGCAAACATGGAGGTGGAAGCTCACAGTCAGCTATTAGATGGAACACAGGGTTCCCAAGGAAGGAGCTAGAGAAAGTACCCAAGGAGCTGAAGGGGTCTTCAACCCTATAGGTGGAAGAATAACATGAACTCACTAGTACCCCCTGAGCTCATGTCTCTAGCTGCATATATAGAAGAGGATGGCCTAGTTGGCCATCAGTGGGAAGAGAGGCCCCTTGGTCATACAGACTTTATATGCCCCAGTACAGGGGAACGCCAGGGCCAAGATGTGGGAGCGGTGGCTAGGGGAGCAGGGCCGGGAGGGGAGAGGGTATAGGGAACTTTCTGCATAACACTAAATGAAGAAATTATCTAATAAAAGTTGGAAAAAAATAAATAAATAAAAATAAATAAAAAATTCTTTGTTTGGGTGAGATTAATACAGGACAAGGCAAGCTTTTCTATCTTTCTGGAGTATTTTTGTTCAGGAAATGATTCTCAGCAAAGATCAGCCAAAACACAGAGAGATGAGATACATGGGAATCTATCAGCAGACATTCCTGGACCTGACACTATACTGCTCCTTTGTAGTGTCCTATCCCTTGTTCTGGCATTGGCTAGCTCGTGGATTGTAGGGACTCGGGGAAAAAGAGAAAGCTGGCTCTGGCTTGTCTTTTGTCCCAAAGCAGACCAGCAATTTTTCAGAGAAACTAGAGAGAAGAGCTGGTAGTCTATCAGGATGCTAAGATCTGTCTCCTTGCTCTGAAATTCTCAGCCCACCTTTAAGGTCTGCCAATCATGTTTGCAGCTAGCCCCAAGTGCCGTAGCACAGGAAGTGCAAAGAGCATATATTTCCAACACTGACTTTGTCACTCTTAGTTCAGAGACCCACTAGTACCCTGGAAAGTTCCCATACTGCTAGTTTCAATGAGTGTCATTTGGAGTGCAGGGATGAAATTGAGTAGAGTCCAAGATGCAAACCTTTGGCAACACAAAGAAGGATATGGAGGCCAGTCGGCTCTCAGAAAGGTGTCCCTACTATCCTTTGGGATCCTCTTGGTTATGGCACCAACCCTCCATCCCATTCAATTTCTCTGCAGCTTTGAAGAGCAATAGCTAGGCTGGAGTCAACCTCAGGTTCTCTGGGCCTCAGGGGCAGGTAGAGCAAGAAGTCAGAGGCCAGAAAGAAGAGCCTCCAGGTAAAGACATAAAAGTGTTTCACAGACATATTTAGACCTTTCCATAGAAGCTCTTCCATTATCCAGGCCTTGAGATGGGATATGCCTGGCTATCCAAACTAGTGCTCAGGCCACAGGGGCACATACCAACCATTAATCCTAACAGAGCTACTGACCTGTTCTCTCAAAGAGAACCTCTGTTGGGGCATGCTTTTGTGATTGTTCAGGTAAGCCATTTTCTCTTGACCTAAGGGCATGGAGAGGACTAAACAGTCTTAGCTCTCCAGTGTATCATAGTTGGTTTCAGAAGTGCAAGGGCATCCATGCTTTCTACAGGTAGGGTGGATGGCCTCACTTCTTGGCCTCAGAATCAAAGTGAAGCCTTGCCTGCTGTTCACAACCCAGCAGAGCTGCTGGCTCAATTCATAAAGATGCAGTTGGATTTTTAAAGGGGTCATTTGAGATGAAGGACTGGCTTGTAAACTATGAGGCACTACAGTGTCCAGGATCCCCATGTCAGCCAAGCACTTGTGCAGCAGGTCCCAGCTAGAGGCCCCAGTACAAATCTCTGCAGAGACTTTGTACAAGGCTCAAGAGAGGCCCCATACCAAAACTAGAGAAGACACTGACAGGATGGGCTTTCCCAGACAGCTGGTCTTCAGGGATATGCTTGTGTTCTTTATTATTGTTATGGTAGTGCAAAGTCTTCCTGTATAAGATGCAGTGGCTGTTTGATGAGAATCCCCTGGAGGTGTTTAACAAAATGACCTTCCTCAGAGCAATCTGAAGGTTTAGGGGCAGTAAACTGGTGTCCTTCTTACTCCATCCATGAAGACTGCACCAAGAAGCAGCTTGTCTGGTCCATCTACTTAAGAAATGTGGAGAGGTGAGAAAAAGGGCACACCAGTTCCTCAGGCTCTGGATGAGTGGACTTGCTGTTTCTCTTGAAGGGGAAGTCTGGAGGTTCACATGGAGCTATCAGTAACTTCAGTAACTGGCAGAGTCCCGGAGAACCCTTTTGTGGGTGGGTCGGGGGATGGGCCATAAATAAAGGCCTACCAGGCTCAAAGAAATTTGCTGATGGGCTCAGGCTTCAGTTCCATTGAGAACAAGTATAAGGAAGTTTGTTACTGGGCCTTGGCCTCCACCCCTTCCCAGCAGTCTTGTAACAGTCTTGTGAGGTGTGTGAGATAGGTCTCAAGGTTATGGGGCAGCAGAGATCCCATCTCTCCCAGGAAGAAATGCAGTGAAACTCCTGTGGAGGGATCTCTGGGCTCAGATCTCTGTAAGCGTGATCTTGAAGCCTTCCACCATTCTCTCCATGTTGAGAATGAAGGTGTGCTCATATGCATAGTGGTCAATGATGTCATCCATGTTGACCAAGATGCCCTTCTTGCTCTTCTCATAAAGCTTTGTGATTTTCTCCCCCCACCCCCCCGGCAGCCCAGCCAGCACTTCTCAGACAGTGCTACCATCAGGCCCTTCACCCTGGGTGATTTCAGCATCAGAGCATTGAACACATCATCGTTTTCCTTCCTCACATATGTCAGAGAAATTTAATGGATAAAAATGCATAACATTTACCAATGTGTCAACATTTCCCAGTACTACTAATAAAAATTGATATAATTTAGGAATTTGCATAATTTTTCAGGACACATTTAAAACTGTTTCCATTTAGATTATCTATTTATTACTCTGAATAGTCATTCAGTATTACAGAGTGTCCTCCTAGGAGAACTTGCACTCTTTTCTGAGATTTTATAGGAGGTACTTAAAAGATATTTCTAATTTTAACATACCCCTCTTTTAATCAAATGGGGTCCCACCAAATCTGTTACCAAATAAAGGCCTGCCCAACTCAATGACACTCCCTTTTCTCTGCTGTCATAGGGACTTGTCTTTCTTGTCTGGGTATTTCTATAGTGTCCACAGGAGGAAAGAAAATCTAGCTCTAATAATGTTTGACTCTTTCCTTTATGACCTGCTCCTTCCCAAATGTAAAATCTGAGGACGAACTTGTAGGCTAGGGGAAAGAGAACAATGGGTACACTTCTATGTGAATGCAGCTCCATTGCAGGGGTCATGTAATACATCAGCAAGAGGAGTTGCCATGTTGCATCCTATGCCATATAAACTGTACTATAGAAGGTTAGAGAAGAGGCAGCACATTAAATGGACTTCTTCCATGCTTCCATTGCAGAGTCATAGAAGGGAGAGGGACAGTACTTACTTGTATTATCCCAGAGCATCAACTCAAACACAAGTACCTAGGACAATAAAAGAAAGGCTTGGAATGTACTGTTGCAGAGGACATGAGTTGAGTTCCCCAAACCTGTGTTAGGTGGCACACAAACATCTGTAACTCCAATTACATGGAATGGGACTACACCTCCAGGCTCTCCAATCTTGTACACAAACATACCCAACTAACACACGCATATGCAAGTATAATTGAAAATATAACAAACCTTAAGAAAGATTTATTGTTATATTGTCTATCTCAAGAAAATAGTCTGACTTGGCATAAGTGAGAGATGTGTATGAACAGGCAAATACATCTGAAATTAATTTTTATTCATTCCCAACTGAAATGGACAATGGGCAATAGTCACATTCAAATACTACTCAATTATTTGAGTGACTGATTTTAATTAGCTTATATTGATTGTACAAATTGGTTGGTGAATAATAGATTCACTCTGAAATTTGTACTTTGATCCTATTCTTAACAAGGACTTCGACCTCAGGAATATTTTCAACACATCAAATGATTTATTCTCACTAATTTTACTGGTGACTCCTTAATGCATATCTGTGAAGCTCTTTACCTGATGATTCCCAGAATCCTAGCAATTTATCTTTGAATTAGAAGCCTCCAAAATATACTTATTTGTGTTAATTTGTATTGAGAACCCCACTCTCAAAATCATCTGGTTTTCATCTCTCCTTTTATCATGACATACACTTAAAACAATACTGGTTCAAATAAAACTCTTAGTAGTATGAAATGACATAGACATTATACATTTATGTTTATAAAATAAGTAGCAAATAGGATAGTAGGAGGCTTAAGTTGCTTATTTTTATACTACTTCAATAAATATCATTTTTTCTCAACAAATCCTAAATTTCATTAAAGTTTAGGCATTAAACTCAAGTATCATTGAACTGACTTGATTTATGAATGCTAAAAATAATAATTATATAATTATTACAAATCATCATGTGTTCCTAAACACATATTTTCAATATTTAGATTAGTACAAGAAAAACAACACAGTTTATTCTAGATATAACCAACATATATCTAAATCCTTTGCATTATCACATAAGATGCTGCCTTTAAAATAATTTTAAAAGTTTCAGTCTTTTAAAGAATTAAAACAATATCATTTTCTACACCAAAACAAAAACAAAAGTATAACAAAAATATCTGGTATGTCTTAGAAGAAACTAAAAGGTTGGAGTAAAACTAAGCAATTGTTCACTTCTAAATATCATTACTTTGCTTTTGATATGTCATCTATTTGTCTGATTTTTATATCAGTTGTATTACTGTTCAGTTATATATTAAGTGACAGTCTTTATATCTTTTTGAATATTTTCCTTACTAATACATAGTGAACAATAGCATAGCTATTTTTGATAGAATTAATGTATTTTATATTTTATGTGGCAGTAACATTTTCCTTCTATTATATTGTTAATTTTGTGTCTTTGCTGGTAAGTGAAGTTTCTTTTTTTTTCTTCTTCCATTGTTTATTAGATATTTTCTTAATTTACATTTCAAATGCTATTCCGAAAGTCCCCCCTTCCTCCTCCCCCTCCCTGCTCCCCTATCCACCCATCTTGGCCCTGGCATTCCCCTGTATTGGGGCATATATCACTTTCTTCATTTATATTTCAAATGAAACCCCCTCTCTGGTTTTCCCTCCAAAAATCACCCATCCCATCCTCCCTCCCCTTTGCCTCTATAAAGGTGGTACTTCCCACACTCACCCACTCCTGCCTCAACACTCTAGCATCCTCTTACACTAGGGCATCAAGCATCCACATAACCAATGGACTCCCTTAAAATTGATGCCAAATAAGTCCATCTTCTACTATGAATGTAGCTGGAGCCATGGATACCTCCATGTCTACTTTTTGGTTAGTGGTTTAGTCCCTGTGAGCTCTGTGTGGTTGGGTTCATTGATATTGTTCTTCCTAGGTGGTTACAATTTCCTTCAGCTACTTCATTCCCTTCCCTAGCTCTTCCATTGTATTAATACAGATTTTTTTTGTCTAAAAGAAAGACATGGACAAAAAATGGAGTAGAGAATGAAGGAAAGACCATCCAGAAACTGCCCCACCTAAGGATCCATCCCATCTGTAGACAGCAAACCTGGCACTATGACTGATGCCAAGAAGTGCTTACTAACAGGGGCCTGGTATGGCTGTCCCCTGATAGGTCCTGCCAGCACTTGACTAATACAAATGCAGAGAGTCATTGACAACCATTTGACTGAGCCCAGGGGACCCCAATGAAAGAGTAAATTTTCTTTCAGGCTTCAAATTGCAGGATATTGTTTTAAGGCAATTTAACCAGTCTGTCATTTAACATAAATGTTTAGAAGGTTTGTATCTAATTCAGTTTAGTGGTTTTTCATTTTAATAAATAAATAATATTTGAGGACAGACATGGTGGCTAACATAGAGACAATTCTGAGTCTTAGTCCAGTTACATATATGTAATTATTTGCTTTTCCCACTAAACAACAACCAAACAGCAACCACAACTAAAATGAAAAGCAAAAATAATGATCTTATACTTTTATTTAACATTCCTGTACTTACATTTTGCTGTTATATTTTTCCTGAATATGTTTTGTATAATGTGGTTACTTCTTCATCATAGAATGATGGTTTTACTCTCTCTCTCTCTCTCTCTCTCTCTCTCTNCTTTTCCCACTAAACAACAACCAAACAGCAACCACAACTAAAATGAAAAGCAAAAATAATGATCTTATACTTTTATTTAACATTCCTGTACTTACATTTTGCTGTTATATTTTTCCTGAATATGTTTTGTATAATGTGGTTACTTCTTCATCATAGAATGATGGTTTTACTCTCTCTCTCTCTCTCTCTCTCTCTCTCTCTCTCTCTCTCTCTCTCTGTATGTGTGTGTGTGTGTGTATGTGTGTGTGTGTGTGTGTGTGTGTGTGTGTGAGTGTGCATGTGGAGGCCAGAATAGAATGTTAGGTTCCTTCATCTTTTGCTTTCTGACTTACTCCCTTTAAGCAGTATCTGTCAGTAAACCTAAAGACCAACCTCTTGGCTAGCTTGTAGGCCTTGTCAGTCTCTATAGTCAACCTTTCTCCATCCCCTAATGCTGAGTGTCATAGAAAGATGCGTTTATGTCTGGACTTTAAATAGGTACTTGCTATTCAAAACAAATGTTCTGATCTATGTTACAAGGCAAAATTCCAATCCTCTGATCTATCTGCTTAGTCCCTTGACATTTTAACCACACTCCTTAAACCTGGAATGCTATGGTTATAGTTGTTTTTTATACCTTTTTATGTATTGCTTTTAAGGCACAACACTCTGTGGTGATCTTTCTTCACTGTCTCCTCCCATTCCTTGGAGATAAAAGAAGTTGAACACACTGCTCCCTATCTCTTGTGAACTGCTTCCTCACCTATGCTATTAGTCAATGTCAGCTTTCAATATCCAGAAACACATTTGATGTAGAACTCTCAGTGAGTACAAATATTAGGGCCAAAGAAAATTCCCAGACTCATAAAGAAAATAGAATATCCAAATACCTACCCAAAAATCCTGAAATCACCTGCTAGATCTTTAATCATCCCAGTCTTAGATGCCTGGACACCAGTGTGTAAATCAGTAAATAACAGATAGGGCAAAGGTCTTCCCTGGAACCCACCTATACTGCAACAAGCCCTGAAGAGTTGAACACAGTAGAAGTACAAGAAAACGACCATAAAACCACCTATATGAAGATAAAAGAAGTACTTAAAGGAGAAATTAATGCATTCCTTAAAGAAACCTAGAAGAAAATTAACAAGAAGAAATAAATAAATAAAATTTCTCTAGCGCTAAAACTGGAAATACAATCAATAAAGAAAACCAAAATTAGGGGAATTCTGGAAACAAAAAAACATTGCAATTTGAACAGGAACTACAAAGGAAGCTTCCCTGACACAATGAAAGACATGGAAGAGAGATTCTCATGCATTCATGATACAATTGAAGAAATTGATACACTGGTAAAGAAAATGTTAAATCTAAATAATTTTTTGGAAAACAAAACAAAACAAACAAACAAAAAAAAAACAACAAAAAAAAAAACAAACACCTATGAAATCTAGAACACCATGGAAAGCCACAACTTAAGAATAATGAAAAGAGAGAAAACAAAACCAACCAAACAAACAAACAAAAACATATAAAAGGCCAAAAAATTGTTTTAATGAAATCATAGATCAAAATATTCCTGATCTAAAGGAAATACCAATATAAAGGTATAAGTAGTATATAGAACAGTATATACTTTGGAACAGAAAAGAAATCCTTTTTGATAAATAATAATCAAAACGCTAAACATACAGAATAAAGAAAGAATAGTAAAAGCTGCAAGGAAAGATGCCAAGTAGTATATAAAGGCAGTTCTGCTAGAATTATACCTGCTGTATTAATGAGTGCTCTAAAAGGTGGAAGATCCTGGACAGATGGGCTGCTGACTCATAGAGACAAGATGCTAACGAAGACTACTAAATTAATAAAGACTTTCCATCATGTTAGATGGAGAAAATGAGATATTCCATAGTAAAGGCAAATTCAAACAATATCTTATCTATAAATTTAATGCTACAAAAGGTGCTAAGAAGAAAATTCCAACCTATAAAGCCTAATTATACTAATGAAAACACGGGAAATAATAATCTAAATAATCAATAAGTATAATCAAAAGAAGGGAAACACACTCACACAGCATGACCATCATACCAGCAGCAGTAACAAGAACAACATCAACAACAAAATAACAAGAATCAATAGTCATTGATCAATCACATCATTCAGTATGAATGGTTGCAATTCTCCATTGAGAAGGAGGCAGAGGGGAGCATAGGCTAAAAGAATGGACATAAAAACAGGTTCCGTCCTTCTTCTATATCCAAGGAACAAACATCAAAGGTAGAGATCATCTCTGTATAAAGGATTGGGAAAAGCTGTTCTAAGCAAGGTTGCCTAAGAAGCAATTTGCTTCAGCTATCCTAATATCTAGCAAAAAAAGACTTCAAAACTAACTACTAAAAAGACATGGGGAAATGATGCAACATGCTCAAATAAAAAATCCAACAATATAACATTTCTATTTTTAACATCTATTCCCCAAACAGAAGTCTAGTAATGATATTATCCTGGAACCACTAAAATATATTAGCTAGCCTTATTTTCAGATATAAAACATGCATAATTGATTATTAAACTGCAAACATATTTTGGGAGTTAGAAATTTAAGCAAAGTATGTCTTTGTTTTGTATTTATATATGCTATGTAATGTAGGAATAAGTTGATCTACAACTAATTCCATTTGTTAAATATTTAAATTTAAAAAGTAACAATATTATTTTCATCCAAAGATCAAAGAATGTTGAAATGGTCTAATTACCTCCATACAAAAGTTGTCTAAATGCAAATAAAAGTAATTTCAAGATGTATATCTCCATTACCAGTATGTATTTTCATTCTAAAAAAAATTCTAAAAAACCTCGATTACGAATATAGTACATTGAACATGACAAAGTTGCCATCAAATCAAGATACTTTTTTAATTCATAATTTTAATAACTTCTTATTTTTGTGTTTTCGAAACTTTTAAACAACCTCTAATCATATTCAGGATTACCTAGACAACACATCTATTTGTTTGTGGAAAAGGGGACATGAGATAATTTTTAATTGATTACTCTAAGTTTTTATTTAATTCAATACCAATATATCTCACATGTCTATGAATATATTTTACTCATAATTATAAAATGTGGTACAGGGTCCTGAGAGAGACTGTCTTCTCTTGATATTCTTCTATTCTTTTCCAAATAACACTCCAAGCTGGCAGTCTATCACCTTGAAACAGCCTAATAGTACTCTGTGTGTTTGTGTGTATATGTAGTGGGTAATTATTTAACTATCATGTGGGATAAATATTTTTATAAATAGAGATTGTGATTATCTCTTCCTCAGGAAGTTAAAAATGCTTCATTAAAAGGTGATAATGTTTTCCCAATGCCAGAATTCAAATCAATAGCAGTCCCTAGGTGTTACATTCATATTCTACAGCTCTTTCAACTTGATTTTATATACAACAATTAGAAAATTCAAAGAGGCCTGGAGAGATGACTCAGCTTTTAACTGCATGTGTGCTTTTGCAGAGGATCTGAGTTTGATTCTCAAAGCCCATATCTCGTGGCTCACAATTGCTCATAAGGTAGTTGTAGGGGACATGACATTATCTTCTGGCCACCACAGACATTGCATTAAAGTAAACCCTGAAATACACTTACACATAAATTTAAAATAATTAAATTTTAAGTGAGGAAAATTCTCAGCAATACAAATAAGAAAATGAATGTATAATTATAATTAATTATCTTATCTAAGAAGGCATGCACTGTGCATAGTGATCAAGAACCACACACTAGGACCCTTATTGTTTCCTCTATAACCACGATAGACATCACAGTATGTATTATCCCTGGAATAAAGTTCTTCTGTACCCAAGGCAACTTAGAAAATGTATGCAGTAGGAGTAATTAGGTAATACAAATTTCAAACAGAAAACAATGAGTGGACATAAAGAATGTGAACACACACTTACTTCATTTTCCACTTAGCAGGGTATTTTTCAGACATGTAGATTATGTTGCTTTTTTAGTATATGGTACATTCTCATTGAGTAAAATGTCATAAAAATCATTATCCTAGCAGCTGGAAATTCACTTGAGTTGGAGTTTGTCCAGAAAAATATGCTACAGTGAATAATAGTCCAATCTTTTCCACACAAATATAGTGCTATAATATAGCAGCAAAATCATTTTATATTATGATAATATATAATAGGAACTTTATAAATGTAATAGACAAAATAATCTAGCATAGTGCTATGGGTTTTGTTCCAAATCTTTGAAATCAAATGATCTCTTTCATTTGACCTTTCATACAAAATAAACACACTTTGAAGTAAAAGTGCTTTATATTGAAACTAATGCAAGTTAAAAGTGATCACATTAAGTAGCAGCTATTTTAGGAAAACCAAGTGATTATGACACTTAGAGATATATAAGTTTCTAATTCACCACCCCAAATTCAGGATGCCAAGAGAAAAACCCTACACTATAGTTTCCAAATATGATTAATAAAATAAGGTAAAAATTTGAAACAATTACCAATCATAGAGACACACATATATAGTTACCTATTCCTTAATTACTCTCATAATTATCCAGACTATTAGTATACCAAAGGATTAACATCTTCAAAGCTATGTTTGTGGTTATTTCTTACTTTTCTACATAAGCACCCATAAACTGTGCATTCAGATTATATTTCTCATTTTATCACAAATTTTAAAACTATGAATCATTATACTTCAAGTAATTAAAGATATTTTCTTCCATTAGACTGTAGGGAGTATGATCTTCAAGAATTTACACCTTAATGACTTTTATTTTACAGAATATTAACATTTGTGATTATAGGATTTGGAGTTGTGTATTTAGAAATTATTATCCAAGTCCTAATAATATAAACCAAATCCAGGGTAATTTACACTGGTCACTGCCAATGTGTGCATTTGTTTAACCCTTTACAAGTAATGATGCGTTGGTAAATGATAAGTGCTTTGTTGACTCATTGCTTCTAAAGAAGCTATAATACAATTCCCAGTTTCTGACAGAAGAACTACTACTGAGGGCAGGTCCTAATAGAGAAGACACTGAAAGGTAAAGACAAGATTAGAAATCCTCTGTAGCTCTTCAGCTAGCCAGGTTAGATGGTCGCAGAGATGCTCCAGTGAGTAACAGCAACAGTTGATCTAGGTTTGATTCCAGGCACTCATATGGTAGCTCACAGAGGTTGTACCTCAAATTTCAGAGAATCTGATATCTTCCTTTGGCCTATGGCAGAGATGTACATTCATACTTCCCAGACATACATGCAGGCAAAATTCTCATAGACATAGAAAATAAAATGAAAAGCCAAATAAAGTCAAATTAGTCAATAGTTGACATGAAGAACATGGAATAACATAATTGAAAATAAATACACGTTACAATAACAAAGTCCCATTTTATCCAAAACAGAAATTTTATTATGTTATATAATATATACACAAAAACAGTTTTTTGATAAAAAGTAAAACATGATATTCAACGTGAGCAGAGAACACTGACTGTTGGCTGGTCTAGGAGGGCTACAATCTCTGTTCTGACTCTGTTTTACATCATTTATTGTGGCAGGAAATGCTGTGTCATTCCTTAAGCATCTCTTACTGGGTTGCTAGAAATAATCATTCATGATAAGACGCCTTAGCCAACAACCTGTATACTTAAACGTTCCAACCTCAGCTGAAGGAATCTGTAGGTAGTAATTTTGTATATTTCACTGGAATTACTATTCATGCTACTCATTCTAATACACTGACTTCTACCAGTGTCAACAATCATACCTTATCTTCAAAGTGAAGCTAATTTTAATCACTTCATTTGGTTTCTTTAAAACACAAGAAGAAATCTATATAACTTTATTTCCATGAAAAATTACAGTGTGATTTAAAAGATAAAGTAAAACAAATTAAATTTCATGCTGTATAATGTTTTATTATTAGAATATGAAATGTATCTATATATTTTAAGGGAAATTATTATTATTTTATTTTTATTAGATATTTTCTTCATTTACATTTCAAATTTTATCCCCTTTCCTAGTTTCCTATATGAAAATCCCCTATAACCCCCCCTCCCCAACACACACACTGCTTCCCAACCTACCCACTCCTGCTTCCTGGCCCTGACATTCCCCTTTACTGGGGCATAAAATCTTCACAAGACCAAGGGCCTCTCCTCCCATTCATGGCCAACTAGGCCATCTTCTGCTACATATGCAACTAGAGACGCAAGCTCTGGGGGTACTGGTTAGTTCATATTGTTCCTCTTATACGGTTGGAGACCCTATTGGATACGCCAATAAGATTTTGCTGACAAGACCCTGATATAGCAGTCTCCTGTGATGATGCTATGTTAGTGCCTGGCTAATATAGTGGTAGATGCTCTCAATCATTTATTGGATGGAACACATAGCCCCCAATGGAGGAGCTAAAGGAATCTGTAACCCTATAGGAGGAACAGCAATGTGAACTCACCAGTAGCTCCTAAGCTCGTGTCTCTAGCTGCATATGTAGCAGAAGATGGCCTAATCGGCCATCATTGGGAGGAGAGGCCCTTGGTCTTGCAAAGATTATATGCCGCAATACAGGGGAATGCCAGGGCCGGGAAGCGGGAGTGGGTGGGTTGGGGAGCAGGGCTGGGGAAGTGTATAGGGGACTTTCAGGATAGCATTTGAAATGTAAATGAAGAAAATATCTAATAAAAATTGTTTAAAAAAGGAATAAATTTAGCTAAGGAATAAAAATCATCTTAAACCTGAAAAAAAAAAAAATCCTTGAATAGTAGGTGGTAACTTTAAAAGGAATTTTAGTTGGCATAGTTCTTCATCTTATTTATATTAAGCTGTTCATGATTTTTTTCATTGTTTTTGCTTTTTTTTTTTTTTTGTACATAATCTACAGTTGCACTAAATACTTTCTTTCCTAACAGTAGAAATCTGAGATTTCTCTTTGTATTTTGCCACATTTATCAATATACTATCAAGATTAAAATAATTTTTTTCTTGATTATATAACCATTTCTAAAAGTCAGTCACACAGCAGACTACCTGGTATTCTGTTTCCTAAAATCATCCTCCTTCTTCTTGTTTTTCCTTTTTTATATTAGATATTTTCTTTATTTACATTTCAAATGCTATCCCCAAAGTACCCTATATCCTCCCCCTGCCTTTCTCCCCTAACCACTCACTCCCACTTCTTGGACCTGGCGTTCCCCTGTACTGGGGTATATAAAGTTTGCAAGACTAAGGAGCCTCTCTTCCCAATGATGGCCAACTAGGTCACTTCAAAGAGCCAGTTTTGGTTTCCTTTGGTTTTGATTACTTTCTCTGTTCTTCTGAACTGAGCTCATCTCTGTCCTGGCAGCTATTTTCTCCTTACTCCTCTTGGTCTGAGCTGTGAGCCTTTTCCTAGCCTCAAACTGGAGACTGTTTTCTACTTTTAAGGTACACACATATATGTAGGACTTGAATTTATTCCTAAGCACTGCTTGCATTGAATGGCACATGTTAATGTGAGCTTGGGACATTTATTAATCTTGCTTTTGAAACATATTTAAAGGTTATTTATAAATTGCCATATTGCCTATATTTGATTTTTATTTAATAATATTGCTATCACTATATACTAATCCATTGTAGTTTTAATTTTTCTATTTTTAGAATCCTTTACATTTTTGACAAGTTTCTATTACCGAGAATATATCTTATTAAATATCAGAATTAATTTGGTTGTTTCATTTTTACTTTGAACATGTAGGTCTTGCAAACTTTATAATATTCTTTTGTAACCAGATAATTACAGGAGTGCTTCCAGATATTGTTGTGAATTTTACTTTGTGCAGTATGCATATTTTTAAAAAATCTATTATTATTCTTTCTCTTGAAGATTGATTTATATTCATTTTATGTGTGTAGGTGATTTGGCTGCATGTAGTTTTGTGTAGACTGTGGTTTGTGCCCAGAAAGGCCAGAAGAGGACATTGGATTCCCAAGAACTAGAATTATAATGGTTGTGAGCCACCATGTATATAGCAGATACTGAACCTGCCCCCTCAGCAATAACACCCAGTTATCTTAACTTTTGAGCCATCGTGGCTGTGTACTTCTCTATGATTATTCTTGAATATTCTTTCTGAAAATGATGACAATTATTAAAAAATAATTGTTTCTAATATTTCTGAGTTAGGACAACTTTGCTTTACTATGGTTAATAGGTTTTTTTTTAATTATGAGATGTATAATTGGAATCTGAAGTGTGTCTTATATGCTCAACGTTTGTATTTAAAATTTGTTTCTAATTTGTGTCTCTGTTTTAAAATTCAAATAAATTATGGTAAAACTGTTCAGGAATTAGAGACACTTTCCACAAGGTTAAATTGGTAACACAGTTTGCCTTCATTTAGGTATCAGTCATGAGTGGGAAACCATAGATGTTTGGTCTAGCTCTTCCTCACAGCCCTTGTTTGCAGAAATAAGACTCGGACTCAACATATGTTTAAAAATACTTTGGCCATATAACTAGGCTCACTTTTGACTAGATTATAACTTGGAATAAAACATCATTTTACCCTGCTTTCTGCCACTTGGATGATTACCTGTGATCAGGTACCATGAATCTATTTTGTCATATCTCCCTGGAGAAATCTCCCTTGTCTAGCTTTATCCTAGAAATCTTTCTGCCTCCCAGATATTCCACCTTCTATTCTACCCATTTCTAAGGTAATTGGTGTCTTATTTGGCTGGTGAACTATATAAGATACAAGACATTCTCTCTGAAATGTCTTGTATGTGTGACCAACCAACTATATATTATAGGTTCCCATGAGATGCTTCTTGGTAGTCAAGGATTTCTTCAAATGGCTCTCAACATATAGAGGGATATTCCATCTACAGTTACAGGTTTGTTATACAAGATTCAGTAGAAAAAAATTGGACTGAAGACATACTTAGGGCAAGAAACAACTGTTGTGGAAAAGGTACCTATGACCTCTTGGGACATGCTAATCTGCCAGTGTTCTCATGTGTTCACTAGTCTGGGCATCATCAAATCTTAGTGTTCCAGAGTGTAGTAGAATTTCATCTGCAGCATTTTCTGCTACATGGTTGTCAGCAAGTACAGCTCACATTCCCTCCTGTCTAATCACTCTTTCTTCTAGTAAACAAATCTATCATGAAGTGGTGTAGGAACCTGCTTTGGTTGGAATGTTTAATGTCCCTGATGATATTATGTTTAGGAGCATGTGTCCCTCAGCTGATAGTGTTGCTTGAAAAGGTTGTAGAACTTTTAGAGTGTGACAATTCTTTTTTATTTTATTAATTAATTTTTTACACTCCATATTTCATCCCCCTATCCACTCTCTGACTGTTCCATTTCCCATACCTCCTCCCCACTCCCCTGTGTCCACGGGGATGCCCCCCCACACACACTTGACCTCTAAGTTCCCTGAGGACTGCATTCTCTTGAGGGATAGGTGCTTCATCCCTGAATGAACACAGACCCAGTAGTCCTCTACTGTATATGTTCTGGGGGCCTCATAAAAGCTAGTGTATTCTATCTGTTTGAGAGATCTCCGGGGTCTAGATTAATTGAGAGTGCTGGACCTCTTTTTTTTTTTTTTTTTTTTTTTGGTTTTTCAAGACAGGGTTTCTCTGTATAGCCCTGGCTGTCCTGGAACTCACTTTGTAGACCAGGCTGGCCTCGAACTCAGAAATCTGCCTGCCTCTGCCTCCCGAGTGCTGGGATTAAAGGCATGCGCCACCATGCCCGGTCTCTTACAGGGATGCCCTTCTACTCAGATTCCCTCAGCCTTCCCCAATTCAAGAACACGGGTCAGCTGCTTCTGTCCCTTGGTAGGGAGCAAATATCTGCATCTGACTATTTCAGCTGCTCCTTGTGTCTTCCCGAGTGCGGCCATGCTAGGTCCTCATTTTTGACCACTCCACAGTCCAAATAATAGTGTCAGGACCTGAGACCTCGCCCTGAGCTAGATCCAACTTTGGGCCTGTTGTTGGACCTACTTTTTCTCAGGCTCCTCTCCACTTCCAACCCTGTAATTCTTTCAGCCAGGAACAATTTTGGGTCAAAGTTGTGATTGTAGGACAGCAACTCCATTGCTCACTTGATATCCTGTCTTCCTATGGAGGTGGGCTCTATAACTTCCCTGTCCCTCAAATGTCTTGGGCATTTCATCTTAGGACCCCTTTGAGTCCTAAGAGTCTCTCACCTTCTAGGTCTCTGGTGCATTCTGGAGGGTCCCTCCCCCCACCCCCCATCTCCCAAGGTTTCATGTTTCTATTCTTTCTGATTGTCCTCAGGGCTCCAATCCTTTTCCCTCACCCTGGGATGGAAAGTGGATGGGGAGGGTTGGAGTAGGAGGGGGAGTGAGGGGGAGAGAGGAACCTGATCTGTTACTGGGTGAAATTCTTTGAGAAAATTAATACCTTGGAGTGGGCCTTGCAGATTTTTTAAATTAATTTTTAATTTTTTTTGTTATTTAAAATGATATTTAAATTTAAAATATTTAGATATTATTCCTCTCTGGAGTTACTGCAGATCTTTTCCCCCCTCCCTCCCTACCTTAAGTTATTTTGAATAAAACAAAAATGCAATACAATAAAGACCCTCTGCCCCTCCCCCAAAACAAGGAAACTAAATAAAATAATACACAAAAAGAAAATAACTACTGTAACCACATAAAAGCATACAAAAATAATGGGTCTTGTAGTTTAATATCGTCCCAAGGTCCTATGTAAAAATTTGGGGTGTGTGTGCCTATAATTCCTGTATAGTGGTTGGATAAAGAAGGAAGGTTTCTAGGGGTTTCTGACAGTTCTTTCCAGCTCCAGTCCTAGTAGAAGACCCAGTCTGTAGAGACTAGAAAGATGGTGATAAAGAAAAGCACCCTGTGTCACTGTCTGGCCTCAAGGGTACATGAGACTACAAATGTATACACAAAAATATGTGTGTGTGTACAATATAAAGAAACAACACACATGTACAAGTCAAACCAACACCCCCAAAAAACATGAAAGAAAGAAAAAGAAAAAAAATTAGATGTATTAGAAAATTCTCAGAGCCTACATTTTTGTGAAAAAGTAATGCTATACGAAATAAATTATTCAATAAAATTCATTATGCTCTTATTAATTAATATCATTGAGATGAGCCTCAGGATTCCTACAGAACTATGCTTATTGTAGTTAAAAGCAAAACTGAAGACTAGTATAGCTCTTGATGATGAAAAATCCCCAATGGCACAAAACTTTATTGACCTGGATTATGAGCTTCTTTGAAACTCAGGTGTATATCAAACTCTGTTGCTGTTATTGAAAAATATTAAAGTTGATTCCTACAGTTGCTCAAGTGGCCTAAGGATTCAATGTTGAAATTTTCACTTGACAAGAGTCACTACAAACATTTCTCTGTAAGTCAGATGAGAGACAGTGACTTCCCAGCAGAGGCTATGTCTCTATCATTTTTTTTTCCTATTGACATTTACTCTAACCTAAAAAATTTAAGACACTGTATATATTTAGAGTATTGGAGAATTTTGCATTCAGCTTATCCTTAATTACCCAGTTTCATAAAATCTTTCTCAACTATCACTTATGGTTACTTTTAGAACAGTCTAATAAGCTCATAATAAAACCTATGGCATTGACAGGGACCATGACTCTTAATTTATCACTGATTGAATTGTCATATCTATCAATGAAATAACAACATAAAAGACAAAATAAAAACAATTTAGTCTTTGAAATTTAAGCTCATTTTAAAGCAAATTTGAAGAATAGGTGTTAGTACTATATCATATTGTATTTAAAAAACTCACAATAACATTAAACCATGTGATTTATTACCACAATATCTTATAATGAGGTATTCTGATTTTAATTTAGGACTGTCAATATACCTTACAGGTTTCCATGTTGTTGATGGTCTGTAGATTAACTAAGGGCTCAGTAACCCTGTGGACATAGTACATTTACAGAAACTGGGTACATTTAAAAGCTCTAACTGAGATAGCAACACTATGGTCATTTTTTTGGAACAGTCTGGTCATATTAAGTTGACACCCTAATGGAAGCATCCTTGATATGTGAAAGAAGTAGCTGTGTCCATTCTGACCTCATAGTGGATGCTGGCTATCACTTATGTGTTAATGATATAAAACTTACCATGGACAGATTCCTTCTGGTTTGGGCCAGAGTCCTGAGCAAACCTTGGGTGAGAAATCCACAGCCAGTCTGACAAACCCCAAAAGAAGCTCCACTCCAAGGTGCCCTAACTTACCCAGGACCACAGGGTCGCAGGATACCATAGGTAGCTTGACTCCCAGGTGCAATGACCCACTCAGTATCTCAGGGTCACAGGATCCCAGAGTCAAAGGATCACAGAAACAGCTGAACTCTGAGGAGTTCTGACACAACCAGGATCACAGGAAGGACAGGCTCCAGTCAGAGCAGGTAGCATTAGAGATAAACAGAAGGCAAGAGGCAAACATAAGAACAAAAGCAACAGAAACCAAGGTTACTTGGCATCATGAGAAACCAATTCTCACACCTAAGAAAGTTCTAGATACACCATCACACTGGAAAAGCAAGATTCAGATGTAAAATCACTTCTCATGATGAAGATAGAGGACTTTAAGAAGGACATAAATAACTCCCTTAAAGAAATACAGGAGAACACAGGTAAATAGCTGGACGTTTTTAAAGAGGATACACAAAAGCCCCATAAAGAAATACAGGAAAACATAATCAAAGAAAGGTGAAGAAAATACACCAAAGTATCCAAGATCTAAAACTGGAAATAGAAACAATAAAGAAATCATAAAGAGAGATAACCTTGGAGTTAGAAAACCTAAAAAAGAAATCAGGGGTCTTAGAGATGCAAGCATCGCCAACAGAATACAAGAGATCAAAGAAAGAATCTCAGGTGCAGAAGATACCACAGAAAACATTGACAAAATAGTCAAAGAAAATGCAAAAAGCAAAAAGCTCCTATCCCAAAAATAACCAGGAAATGCAGGACACAATAAGAAGACCTAAACTAAGGATAATAGGTATACAAGAGAGCAAAGACTCTAAACTTGAAGGGTCAGTAATTATCTGCAACAAAATTAAAGAAGAAAACTTCTCTAACCTAAAGAAAGAGATGACCACGAACATACAAGAAACCTACAGAACTCCAGATAGACTGGACTAGAAAAGAACTTCTTTCTGTCATATAATAATCAAAACACCAAATGCACAAAACAAATAAAGAATATTAAAAGTAGTAAGGGAAAAGGGTCAAGTAACATATAAAGGCAGACTTATCAGAATTACACCAGACTTTTCACCAGAGACTATGAAAATTAGAAGACCCTAGGCATATGTCATAAAGACCCTAAGAGAACACAAATGTCAGCCTACGCTACTATACCCAGCAAAATTCTTAATTACCATAGAAAGAGAAAACAAGTTATTCCATGACAAAAACAATTGTATATAATATCTTTCCATAAATCTGTCCCTACAACAGATAATAAATGGAAAAACACCAACACAAGGAGTGAACTACACCCTAGGAAAAGCAAGAAAGTAATTTTTCAACAAACCCAAAAGAAGATAGACACACAAACATAATTCCACCTCTAACAACAAAAATAAAAGGCAGTAACAATCACTTTTCCTTAATATCTCTTAACATAAATGGTCTCAATTTCCCCATAAAAAGACTAATAGTGAATACATAAACAGGACCCAGCATTAGCTGCATACAAGAAACTCAACTCAGTTACAAAGACAGACACTACTTCAGAGTAAAAGGTTGAAAACCAATTTTCTGAGCAAATGGTCCCAAGAAACAAGTTGGGGCAGCCATTCTAATATCAAATAAAATCAACTTTCAACAAAAAAATTATTTAAAAAGATAAGGAAGTACACTTCATACTGGTCAAAGGGAAAAAAATCTACCAAGATGAACTCTCAATTCTGAAAATCTATGTTCCAAATGCAAAGGCACACACATTCACAAAAGAGACTTTGCTGAAACTCAAAGCACATATCACACCCCACACATTAATAGGGGGAGACTTGAATACCCCCTTTTCAGCAATGGATAGATCTTGGGAACAGAAACTAAGCACAAACACAGTGAAACTATCAGAAGTTATGAACCAAATACATTTAACAGATAGCTATAGAACATTTTATTCTAAAACAAAATGATATACCTTCTTCTCAGCACCTCATGTTACCTTCTCCAAAATTGACCATATAGTTAGTCACAAAACAGGCCTCAACAAATCCAAGAAGATTGAAGTAATCCCATGCATCCTATCAAATAATCACAGGCTAAGGCTGCTCTTCAATAACTACATAAACAATAGAAAGCTCACATACATATAGAAGCTGAACAACACTCTTCGCAATGATAACTTGTTCAAGGAAGAAATAAAATGAGAAAATGAGACTTTTTAGAATCTAATGAGAATTAAGCCACAGCATACCCCAAATTATGTGAAACAAGGAAAGCAGTGCTAAGAGGAAATCTCATACCTCTAAATGCCTCCAAAATGAAACTGGTGAGAGCATGCACTAGCATCTTACAGCACACCTGAAAGCTCTAGAACAAAAAGAAGCAAATATATGCAAGAGGAGTAGACAGCAGGAAATAATTAAACTCAGGGCTGAAATCAAACGAGTAGAAACAAACAAACAAACAAACAAAAAACCTATACATAGAATCAACCAAACCAGGAGCTTGTTCTTTGAGAAAATCAACAAGATAGATCAACCCTTAGCCAGACTAATCAGAGGGCACAGAGACAGTATCCAAATTAAGAAAATTAGAAATGAAAAGGGAGACATAACAATGAAATATATCATACATTAATTATTCTGTTTTTTGAATATTAACAGTTGAAAATGTTAAAACATTTTCTATAAACAAACAAACAAAACTCACTGTGAAACAAACAGAAGGTTTGAGAAGGACTGGGGAAGGCCATTGCATAGAAAATTGTTAGAGGTTAAAATTAATTGTGTGCCCTCATTTTTGTTATGGCAGAAGATAATTTTATAATTACTGTAAAGAATATAATAGAAACAAATCTTTAGTAAATATAGTTTTAGGTATTGTATCCTATAAATTGCTTGTATGCTAGGAAGTTATTTTTTAGATAAAACATGCCACAGATTTAAATATGGTATATATTAAGTATTAATATAGACCATATATTATACTATATTGTCATTAGATGAAAAGTTAATAAGGTGATTTGGGGCTAGTTCTTCTGAATAAAGATATTAATACATGGCAAAGACAAGTGATACTTTATCTATAGTAATCCATAACAAACAATTTAAACCCATTTATGTTAATAACAGCTATCATATCTTGCATTTATTTAGTTTATTGTAGCTTCTAGGTTTAAAATCATAGTTCCTATGAGATCTATGGATGGTCTCAAACCATTAGCTCACTGCACTGAAGCATTTTTCTATTGAAATACGAAAAGCCTCCATTGTCAAAAAGTTGATAGAGAGAACATTAGAGTCTATTTATGGATCATCTGCTGGGATTGTATCCTAATAAGGAAACAGTTTTGGAAGCTTGCTTAATGAGAAATATATTAAGAACATAAAATACCTGAACCACCCCCTATCATCCTTGAATCGATTAAATCCTAAGTGATTTAGAATAAATTCAAGCATAATGGGAAACTGTGTCAAAAGACAAAAGGCCGGGAGAGCAGGTCTTTGCTTGTCATTCTGTGAATGAATGTTTTCTAGACACTGCTCTAATGCCAAGGTTATCATATACCAAGTCTACTGAAGAAATATTTAGCGAAAAGATAATTCTTTACAGAAATGAAAGATCTATCCAATGTAGCTTTCTCCAGTTCTTCATTCTAGGTTATCAACAAAGCAACAGCTTCTCCACATTTTCTTTCTTTTTTTTTTTTTTTTGACTTTTATAATGAAAAATTTAAGATGTTGATAAAGTAATTAAAGACAGAAGATGATATCCTATTCTCATAGTATACAAATATTAACATTGAAAAAATGGCAATCCCTTTAATAGCAAATATTAACATTGCAAAAATGACGATCCTTTTAAAAGCAATATGCAAATATACTCCAAATCAAAATTCTAACACAATTCACCACAGAAATTTGAAAAAAGTCTTAAAATTTTTAAGGAAGTACAAGAAAAAAAAATCCCAGGATAGCCTAAACAATCCTGAGTAATAAAAGAACGTCCAGCAGCATCACCATCCCAGACTTCAAGTTGTATTACCGAGCATTAGTAATAAAAACAGCATGGTACTGGCATAAAGACTGAAATGATTTTCAATAACATAGAATTAAAGATATGGACTAAATTCATACATGTTTGGACAACTATTTTGATAAGGAAGGCAAAAATGCACAGTAGAGAAAAGAGTATTTCAGCCAATGGTGCTAGTCAAACTAGATAGTTTTATGTAGAACAAGACCTCAGTAGTGCAGGCATTAACACCAACAAGTAACAAATGGGACCTCATGAAGCTAAAAACTGCTTCTGCACAACAAACAACAGTATCATTTAAGCAGAGAGGTTGCCTACAAAAGTGGAAAACAAAATCTTTATCATTATACATGTGTCAGGTCAATAGTATCTAAATACAAAGAACTAAAGTAGAAATGACCATCATAAAATAATTAACTTAATTTTAAAAACAGTATATAGAAATAAACAAATTTCTCAAATCACTAAGCATAAATGGCTGAAAACACTTTTGTTCAATTTTCTTTTTTGAAATATTTTTATTGGATATTTTATTTATTTACTTTTCAAATGTTACTCCCTTTCTCAGTTTCCCCTCCCTAAAACCCCATCCCATCTTCTCTCCCCATGCTTCTATTAGGTTGTTCCCCCACCCACCCACTCCTGCCTTTTTTGCCTGACATTCCCCCTACACTGGGGCATCAAGCCTTCCCAGGACTAAGCTCCTCTCCTCCCATTTATGCCACACAAGAACATCTTCTACTTCATATGAAATTGGAGTCATGGGTTCTTCCATGTGTACTCTTTGGTTGGTGGATTAGTCCCTGGGAACTCTGGGGCAAGGTGGAAGGGGTGGGGAGTCTACTTGGTTGATATTATTGTTCTTCCTATGGGTTGCAAACCCCTTCAGCTCCTTCAGTCCTTTCTCTTAACTCCTCCATTGGGGACCCCGTAATCAGTCTAATGGTCAGCCATGAGCATGAACCTCTGTATTTGTCAGCCTCAGGCAGAGCCTCTCAGGAGTCAACTATATTAGGATCCTGCCAGCAAGTACTTCTTGGCATCCCCAATCGTGTTTGGGTTTCATGTCTGTATGGGATGGATCCTTAGATGGGTCAGTCTCTGGATGGCCTTTCCTTCTGTCTCTACTCAACACTTTATCTCCATATTTGCTCTTGTGAGTAGTTTACTCTCTTTTTAAGAAGGACTGAAGCATCCAAACTTTGGTCTTCCTTCTTCTTGAGCTTCATGTGATCTGTGAATTGTATCTTGGGTATTCTGAACTTTTGGTCTAATATCCACTTATCAATGAGTGCATACTGTGTGTCTTCTTTGTGACTGGGATACCTCACTCAGGATGATATTTCAAGATTCATCCATTTGCCTGTGAATTTCATGACGTCATTTTTTAAAATATCTGAATAGTACTCCATTGTGTAAATTTTACCATATTTTCTGCATTCATTCTTCTTTTGAAGGATACCTGCATTCTCTCCAGCTTCTGACTCTTAAAAATAAGGTTGCATAGAGGCAGCAGGAGTGAGGATGGGATAGGGGACTTCTGGAAGGGAGACAAAATTTGAAATGTAAATAAAGTTTAAAAGAAAAATCTAAGGCTGCAATGAACACAGTGGAACATTTGTTCATCTTATATGTTGGAGCATCTTTCAGGTATATGCCCAGGAGGGGTATTTGCTCAAATACATATGTCGATCCAACTTTCCAAAGAACTTAGAAGTAACTCTAAGTCCCACCTCATTTCCCTCTCTTAAAACATTCTTCCATGGCCCAACTTTATACTTCTATTGTTTTTTTGTTTTTTTTTTGTCTCTTAACTTATAAAGTTTACCTTTGCCTTTATTAGTTTATATCAAGTAAATGATAGATTAAATATGTATAGTTGAAAGCATATGTGATACAACTTCTTGCACAAGCATTTCAATAACAGAATTATATTAAAGAAGTACCATGAGATTCAAAAGAATATAAGCTAGATATTGTAAATAGTTAAATTTACATTCAGTCTCTACCTTGTGGATATGCCAGGTAGGGAACTATTGTATATTATCTCATACGCTTGTCTTATTGTGAAACTTAGTTGGGCTACATACCCTGAATACTTCATTAGTGTCAATGCCTAAATTGAATGAGTATAAGAAAAATATTACACTCCATTCTAACACTTGCTTCTCTACATAGAAAGATTGTAACAAGACAGTGGAGAAGAAAGAAATCATCATAAGTAGTATATTGTAGTAAGTTTATCTGGAACCAGATTCTGTGACATTACTATATATATATATATATCAGAAGAAGTTGTGTAGTGCTCTGTTGACAGTAGCTACAAGTAACTTAGCAGACCTGATCAAGCTGATGTTTCCCTTCAAAGTGTCTGCAATGGTGGCAGGTGTGAAGTCCTTGGGACCATGCTCATGTCCGCATTTTCTACACGGAAAAGCATCCATCAGGGAATTGAACTTTCACCAGACATGAACATAAACTTGGACTATATATTTCTTTTCACTTGTGACAAAGTCCAAAGAAATATGATAGAGGCAATTTGTCTCCTGACAGCAACAAGAACCTGGATAAATGATTCATTCGTACTTGACTGAGTATCTGAGGACTTACCTCAGAGTATAACAAGACAGGCAATGCTTAGTAGAGCAATGGAGGTTCTAGTTAGGCACCATCTGAGACATATGCAAGAAGCTCAGAGGAATACAAATCTCAGTCATTAAGGACAACAGCCACACTTTCTTTAAAGGGAATGTTGAAACAGAAATAGAAATGGCATTTATGCAAGCAAGGCAATCTGCAACAAAGAAGTCCATATATGGGAAATAAATAGCAAAATAATAATTTTTTTCAACTAGAATCTGCAAGCCTCGACAATGTCTCACTGAAGGAGAAAAGTGGAGACTGCATGTGCAACCCACATTAAACATGGGAATAGGTTATTCTGGACTATTCTTTTGAGATCACAAATATCACTGGATTTGATTTGACATCACCTATATACAACAGTGGCTTTAGTCTAGTCATAAAATGAACAATTGATACAAACATCACTTCTCTTATATTTTTTTAAAATTACTTTTTACATTTATGTTAGTTTTACATTAAGAGAAATTCATTATGGTATTTCTATGCATGCATTTAACACATGCTGATCATGATTCCACCTTCTTCAATCTCTTGGAATAAATAAAAATGTTTGTGCCCACTTGAAAACATGTATGTTTTAATACAACAAATATCTATAAAAATTCATAATATGTGATAACTGTTATGAAGCATAAATCCATGCGTTTATTATCAATTCAGAAGAGACTGTCATGACCAAAAGTTAAGTCATTTTCAAATATCATTTAACAGTAATAGATACTTACAGTTTATATTCTGTAATTCAAAGTAATGTGATTTTTTCTCAATTAAATGGCCAGAAAAAGAAACAATATTATATATTTTTACACTTATTATATAAAGTTATTTAAATATACTACTTTTGATTAAGCAACTTAGATAAAAATATTACCTACTATATTTGGAAGAATAAGAAAGTCTTCTTGCATATGAAAATATGACTCATCTTTATGCATTCTAATATGCCTTAGAGAACTTTTTATTATTTACTCATATAGGAAGGTATTATTATTCAGTTTTTGTGTGACGGCTAATAAACTATCTCCCTAGAAGAAGGTCAAGTTAATTTTTAGTTTAAGGAATAATTTTAGTAGTGCCTTGGCATGTGTAATGTAACATTAAATTCTCTGTAAATTTTCAATAGCAAATCTTTTAATTAACAATTTTAAGAATTACCAAGCAATTTTTATAGTAATATTTCTACTCTACTGATAATATGGGAATTTTTAAAAGACATGACTCAGGACTTTGTTATGTCTATAATATACTTTAATAAGAAATAAATTAAATCTCACACTGCATGAAGGAATTCAAGGGATTTCTCTACTGATAACAGATAATTATATTACTTCACAACTCTCTTTGCCCCTAGGTACATCTGCCTTTTTTTCTTTCTTTCAGACATTATGCAAAAATACATCAAACAATTGTTAAAATTGAAAGATAAATGGAATTGGATGCAATTTTTATATTTAGTTCATCATAAGAACAAAACTTATAAAAATAGGTTCATTTATTTTAAATAATATATTTAAAATTATATCTTTTGATATGCAAAGACAAGATTTTTTCAATATTTTTATTAGATATTTTCTTAATTTACATTTCAAATGCTGTCCCGAAAGTTCCCTTCTCCCTCCCCCTGCCCCGTTCCCCTGCCCACCCACTCCTACTTCTTGGCCTTGGCATTCCCTCTATTGGGGTATATAAAGATTGCAATACCAAAGGGCCTCTTCTCCCAATGATGGCGGACCAGGCCATCTTCTGCTACATGTGGAGCTAGAGACACAAGTTCTGGGAGTTCTGGTTAGTTCATATTGTTGTTCCTCTTCTAGGGTTGCAGACCCCTTCAGCTCCTGGGGTTCTATCTCTAGCTTCTCCATTTTGGGCCCTGTGTTCCATCATATAGATGACTGTGAGCATCCACTTCTGTACGATACAGCTTTATCAGGGTCCCTTAAGTAGACACTTGTTGTCCTGTGCAATAGTGTCTGAGTTTAGTGACTGATTATGGGATGGATCCCCCCTGGTGGGGTACAAAGACGAGATTTTTAAAAGTTGAAATGTGAGTATGTGTGAGTCTGCAAGTAGCAACACATTTGTAGGAATACTGAGAAAATAGTCATCATTTCTGTGTTTTTTCCATGAATTAAAATAACAATTCTTTTATTAATTTAAATAGCTATAATCTATCTTTTCATTTTCAAAAGTTTTAAATGATGTGCTAAATGTAATTTGTTATTGTCAATGTTTTATGAAGTTACATTGTCTTTTTCATCTGGGCTATTGGAAAGAATACACAATAAGAATTCACATAATTTTGACAGTGAAATTAACCTCTGTGTTCACACATTTCTACATGTAGAATGACATTAGATACTAGAAAATTGGTCATTCAGATGTGATTGGAACAGAGCTTTCACTGTTTAGCTTTAATAAGTGCTAAAGAGCTCAAGTACTCTCACTAACACAGAACTTCTGTATATAATTTTATTATAAGAAAGTGAGTTTGTGCAAAATTTTATTTGGTCTCAGTGAGCTTCTTAATTTCATCTAACAGCAAACTACAATGCGAAATGGAGCATGAGTTTTTGAGGTAGGCAGGCAGGAATGTCCAGGGACAGTTTCAGGGGATGGGGTAGGCATTTGACTTGATCTGTGTACATTCAGCATACGTATCTGGAATTTGCAAATAATTAACTTTTAAAGGATAACACTAATTAAAATAAAACAGAGTTCTAATGTTTGGAGTAAAGATCTAATCATATAAGTAATATTAGTTTAAAAATCAAATCAATTAATTCAGAGGTTCAAGATACAATAATTTTCAGAACTTTTCCTTTCAGTCAACCATACTAAGAAAATTGATCAGTTTGATCTCTCATTTTACAATATAATAAAACTAATGTTCACAAAAGAACTACATATAAGTAACCATGTTTGTTGTATGGTGACAATTTTTTCTTCATATTTCATAGTGATATGGGACTTACATAGTATCGGCATACTATAATTTATTGCAAATTAAATAGATATTTCAGGCTTAAAGAGAAATTACATAAATTAGTCTTACAGTAAAACATTCTTCATAAATATATGGATAAAGAATAGCAGCTACTCCTAGTTCCCTATGCCCCACTGCTACATATCTCTGTTCAATTTCCTGACCCTCTGTACTACTCTCCTGTCTCCTCCCACACCTGATCCCGCCCTACTTTCCCCTCCTTTTCCTTTCCCTCCTGGCTCCCTCCCTCCCTCCTCCCTCCCTCCCTACCTCCCTCCCTCTACATCCTGTGATTATTTTGTTTCCCCTTCTAAGAAGGACTGAAGCATCCACACTTTGGTCTTCCATCTTCTTGCGCTTCATATGGTCTGTGAGTTGTATCATAGGTTTTCCAAGCTTTTGGGAGAAGTACACAGGGTCAGAAAATTTAAAGGTAGTGTGTACAGTAGGGGATGGGAAACTAGGGGAAGCCACTAAAAAGTTTCAGACCCCAGAGGAGCAAGAGGTTCCCAGAACCCAATGGAAATGACATTAGCCAAAATACCTAATAAGCAGTGGTAGAACAGGTAGAGACCATATCTAGTGGATGGACACAGCCCACGGCTGAGGGATGGGGTCACCAAACTATCTCAAAAATTTTAACCAAGAATTATCCCTATCTAATGGAAATGCAAATACAGAGTGAAGCAGAGACTAAAGAAAAGGTCATCCAGAGACCACCTCAGTTAGGTATCTATCATATCTGCAGATACCAAACCTAGACACTATTGCTGATGCCAAGAAGTGCTTGCTGACAGGAGCCTGATATAGCTGTATTCTGAGAGGCTCTGCCAGAGTCTGACAAATACAGAGTCAGCAGATGCTGACAGCCAAGCATTGGACTGAGCATGGGGACCCCAATGAAAGTATTAGTGGAAGGACTGAGGAGCTGATGGGGATTCTAATCCCATAGGAAGAACAACAATATCAACTAACCAGACCCCCTATAGCTCCCAGAGATTAAACTACCAACAGCCAAAGAGTATACATGGAGGGAACCCTAGAACCAGCTATACAAGTAGCAGAGTATGCCTTCTTTGGCATCAATGAGAGGGAAGGCCCTTGGTTTTATGGAGGCTCAAAGCCATATCATAGGAGGAAGTTAGGATGGTGAGATGGAAGTCGGTGGGTGAGTGAGCAGGTGGGTGAGCATCCTCATAGAGACAGGGAGAAGGGGGTATGATAGGAGGTTTGCAGAGGGACAACTATAGAAATGTAAATAAGTAAAATAACTAATAAAAAATACTGAATATTTTAGTAACTCAGAGTCAAGAACTCTCAGAACATATTCCTATGTTTATAATCTATGATTTCTTTCTATATATGCTAGTTTCAGCTTTTATTTGGGTTAATCAAAGTTAGAGGAAAAAGTTTAATTTAATTGACAGAAAATTAAAATTCCTGGTGATTTTTTTTTTTTGGCTTTTCATAGGTTTCCAAAAGCATTTCATGTACTTTAGCATTTTACCAGCACAACACCTTGAAACAGGTTGTTTCAAGATTAATGTACATTGCACTACAAAAGGCACATGAAGATCATCTTAACTATATATTTTTGAAATTTTCATATGGTTCTCACAGACACAGCCATGTAGGGATAGCAGAGGGTATAGCTTCACAGCACAAAAAAAGACTTTTGGAAAGTCTCATAAACATATGCTGTGTTTGCTATATAATGGCCAGATATTTATCTATCTATATAGGAAAGAAGCTATGTAGGAACTCGGCAGGTTTGAAGAATGTACATTTTTTGGCAGGGGAATAAACACTAGATTTGTAGAGAAACCGTATATATACTTGTATTCTAAAGGCCTACTTTCAAAGATGTCTTTCTTTTCCTTACCTGTTCTTACCAATGCACAGAAATCATTGAAAAAAAATGATTTAAAGATTGTAAGAGTCAGAGAATGCAAATAGTTATAAGAAAATAGTGTTTTCTGAACATAACAAATCGAATCTGTTGCACATATGAATGTACAGTGGTTGTGAAAGTTTGTACAAGACCTATGCAAGCATAAACCATATGAAATTCAGGCAGGGAAAGAGGAGGTTACCAAAAGACCTAGCCTAGTGAAGGAGCTATTGGCAAACTGTCATTGGTGGTAGAGATATAAAACACTGTTCTTTTTTTTCCAAAATACTGGGGAATGCCAAACTGTCATTGGTGGTAGAGATATAAAACACTACTTTTTTTCCAATTTTTTATTAGATATTTTCTTCATTTACATTTCAAATGCTATCCTGAAAGTCCCCTATAACCTCCCCCTGCCTTGCTCCACTATGCAGCCTCTCTCATTTCTTGGCCCTGGCGTTACCCTGTACTGGGGCATATAAAGATTGCAAGACCAAGGGGCCTGAGAGAAGTCAGGTGTTTGTGAATACTGCACAAAATTCTGAAAACAAAACCTAGTCAAAAAGGAGGAAACAAATATGTCTGCATTTTTAAATCTAACTTCATCAGTTACATTTTCAAGACCAAGGACCTTTCTTCCCAATGATTGTCGATTAGGCCATCTTCTGCTACATATGCAGCTAGAGACATGAGCTCAGGGGATACTGGTTAGTTCATATTGCTATTCCTCCTATAGGATTACAGACTTCATTAGCTCCTTGGGTACTTTCTCTAGCTCTTCCATTGGGTGCCATGTGTTCTATAGAGTAGATGACTCTGAGCATCCACTTCTGTATTTGCCAGGCACTGCCATAGCCTCACAAGAGTCAGCTATATCAGGAGGGTCCTGTAGGCAAAATCTTGCTTTCATATGCAATTGTGTCTACGTTTGGTGTTTGATTATGGTATGATTCCCTGGATGGGGCAGTCTCTGCATGGTTGTTCCTTCTGTTTCCTCTTCAAAGTTTGTCTCTGTAACTCCTTACATGGGTATTTTGTTCCCCATTCTAAGGAGGGATGAAGTATCCACACTTTGGTCTTCCTTCTTCTTGAGTTTCATGTGTTTTGCAAATTGTATCTTGGGTATTCTAAATTTCTGGGCTAATATCCATTTATCAGTGAGTGTATATCATGTGAGTTCTTTTGTGATTGGGTTACTTCACTCAGGATGATACCCTCCAGATCCATCCATTTGTATAAGAATTTGATAAATTTATTGTTTTTAGTAGTTGAGTAGTACTCCATTGTGTAAATGTACCACATTTTCTGTATCCATTCCTTTGTTAAGGGACATATGGGTTCTTTCCAGCTTCTGGCTATTATAAATGAGGCTCCTATAAACATAGTGGAGCATGTGTCCTTTATTACAAGTTGGAATATCTTCTGGGCCCAGGAGAGGAATTGCTGGATTTTCCTGTAGTACTAGGTCCAATTTTCTAAGGAACCGCTGGACTGATTTCCAGAGTGGTTGTACCAGCTTGTAATCATAGATTAACATCTCAGTCAACAGGATAATAAAATACAGAAACTATATGCTTTGGCTGTGTTTGCTCTATCACTTCTATGAAGTAGATACTTTAATCCATATATGATGATAAGGCTTGTTTCATCACAACGCTTGACAGCTGCCACCACAAAGGAATTATCTTTCCTAGAGCAACACATTGAAATTTCCTGTTCTTTAGTTCTATAACAGATGAAAGGACCTGGGGACCTAGACTTTCTAAAGAAAAATAATTATTTTCCTGAATTCAGTTCCAACTTGCACACTACTTCTCAGACAGTCATTCATTCACACACTCCTTCTTTCCCTAGGAAATCCTCACATTTTTCACAAGAAAAATGTACAGTATTTTGATCTTATATCAGAAAGATGCATCATCACAAAATTTCTGTATTTACTGTTCCTTCAGGCTGAGGAGAGGTTGTGTTTTCAATAACTTCCATTGCTGTAATATAACAATTCGTACAACTATGCTGTCAGATACAGTTCAAATTCTTTGTATCAATTTTTCTATTAATTGGCTTTATTTTAATAAAATAGTCAAAACTCAAAATAAATAGAGTAAATATTTGCAGTGCATCACAATTTTAGTTTACATAGGATTTGACCCTTTGTATCTGATGCTACATGAACACAGAATACCGTGTTACAGGCACATCACCTAGCAAACCTACTGACTTAGTGTTACTGTTGCTTTGACGAAACACCATGATTAAAGCAACTTGGGGAGGAAAGGGTTTATTCACTTATTTGGTTAATGCTTCCATCCACATTGCAGTCCATATAAATAATAAATAAATAAATAAATAAATAAATAAATAGATGAATAGATAAATAGATAAATAGATAAATAGATAAATAGATAAATAGATAAATAGATAAATAGATAAATAAACAAGCAAACAAATAAACAAAGTCAGAACAGGATTAAAACACCACAGGAATCTGGGCTCAGAAGCAGATGCAGAGGAATGCTCCTTACTGACTTACTCCTTGTGGTATGCTCAACCTGCTTTCTTTTTTTTTTTTTTTTAAACTTTTATTAGATATTTTCTTCATTTACATTTCAAGTGTTATCCAGAAAGTTCCCTATACCCTCCCCCCTCCCGGCCCTGCTCCCCTACCCATCGGCTCCCACTTCTTGGCCCTGGCATTCCCCTATATTGGGGCATATAAAGTCTGCATGACCAAGGGGCCTCTCTTCCCACTGATGGCCAACTAGGCCATCCTCTTCTATATANAGAGGGTTGAAGACCCCTTCAGCTCCTTGGGTACTTTCTCTAGCTCCTTCTTCCTTGGGAACCCTGTGTTCCATCTAATAGCTGACTGTGAGCTTCCACCTCCATGTTTGCCAGGCATTGGTATAGTTTCCCCCAAGACAGCTATATCCGGGCCCTTTCAGCACTATCTTGCTGGCATATGCTATAGTGTCTATGTTTGACCCAAGACTACCAGCCTACAGGCAGCACCATCCACAATGGGCTGGGCCCTCCTCCATCAAACACTAATTAAGAAATTGCCTGGAGGCTTACCTACAGCCTGATCTGATGGAAACATTTTCTGAATTGAGGCTCTATCTTCCCAGATGGGTTTTGGGTTTAAGATTATGTCAAGTTCACATAAAACTAACCAATACCCCTAAATACCTCAGGGTGTGTGGAAAGTGAAGACATAAGAAGAGGTCAGAATCCTCCTACCCTCATTAATAAAGAAATCCTCTTGGTCTTTGAGCATCACTCTGTTCTAACTCATATAAATTTTTCAGACTTCCTAGTCATGAGTCTGAAGATGAATCCTTTATCCCCAGAGCTTTTGGAAGATGTTCTAGATGCACAATGTAGCAGGATAGTGGGGATTCTTACTCTCTCACTAATTGCTTCTCTATGACTGATAGTGGTAAGTCTATTATTTAATAATTTTCCAGTAATGATACAGAAGAATGAGGGCACATAATGCGATTGATTATTCCTTCAAACATTTAATGTTACATTATTTCCTTGAATTGATGTGCCGGCCTTGAATCCTACTGTTTCACCCTGCGATTTCCTTTGTGAATTACAAGTGAGGAAAATGAATACTGATGTGTATTATGTTGCCACATCAGACTATTGGTGTTTTGAAGCATTAGTAGACAAGCATGTGTTAAAAAGATGTTTAATGTATGCTCTACATAGATTGCCTTGCACACATTGAAAGTGGTCAGCTCAGTTTGCATCATCTTTGTTGTACCCAAGACAAAGAGAAGCTCTTTCCTCCAAACATATGAAGTTGGTTGAATCCAGCACACGAATTCTGTTCCTTTCTGGTCCTCTTCAGTGTAGAAACATGATGCTTCACATAGTCTACAAACCCAGTGTATTTTGTGTTTCTTTTACCAAACAGGAATACCCATCAATATTAAATTCTGGCCTCTAGTCTATGATATGACTATCCTAAATTTGTAGAGGAATTTAAATCCAGACACGTGGTTACTCTAGCAAGCAATCATATCCAAAGGCCTTGTTTAGTGTGATCTGGCTAGAATACAGACATGCCTTTAGTACACATCTTTAATGCCTCTGGCTGGATTATAGACACATCCTTAGTACACACCTTTAATCACAAACAATGACAACTAATTGAGGGCAGACAAAATGATGAATCAGAGGAAGATTTGACAGAATAAATCAGAGATAGAAAATGTCCAACTCTCAGGAGAATACACTGGAACGAGATACCACTTAAGAGTGCAGGGAGAGCATTGGCTGGAATTCAGTTGAATGCAGTTGAGCGAAATTCAGTGCAGTACAATTCTATTGAGTTCATGAAGCTCCATTCAGTTTCTTTCGGTTCATGCAGTCACTGAGTCACGGCAGTCTTATTCAAGGAGTTGAGAGCAGTCTTTCCAAGCAGAGCAATTCATCCAGAAGACAAAGAAAACCAATTTTAATCAGAGTGGAGAGGCCTTTGAGCCTTAACAGCTGAGTTGAACAGCCAGACTTCAGAAAGAGCTAAAAAGTGTGAGATTATTTGGCAGTAAGTCTTAGAGCATGGAGCACTCTAGGCCTGAGTTTGCAGACAGAGTGTGAAATATGAAACCTTCAAGGTCTGGCTTACAGAAGATTGTGTTGTTCAGAGGCTAGAAGCTTCCAGGACTAGGCCTAGTGATAGCTAGATAGAAACGCATTGGGCTCAGCTTAAGTCATGTATTTGTAAAAGTCTCGGTTTGGCTCTCATCTTATCCCTTTATCTATAGAAATAAAAGAGATATTTACAGAATTCCTGGGACAATCCTGTTCTGACTGTATAGTATCATTCTGATTGAGATGATATGTTTAGCCATTCACATTGTCTACTTCATATGATTCCAAGTTTAGAGACAGTCACATTTCTACTGTGTTGAAGTGTCAGCTCTCTGAAAGACTGTAACAGTGACACTTTTTTTTTATTATTAGATATTTTCTTTATTTACAATTCATATGCGATCACAAAAGTTCCCTATACCCTCCCCCCACCCTGCTCCCCCACCCACCCACTCCTACATCCTGGCCATGACATTCCCATGTACTGGGGCATATAAAGTTTGTAAAGGGGCCTCTCTTCCCAGTGATGGCCCACTAGGCCATCTTCTGTTACATATGCATCTAGAGATACAAGCTCTGGGGGTACTGTTTAGTTCATATTGTTGTTCCACCTAAAGGGTTGTAGACCCCTTCAACTCCTTGGGTAATTTCTCTAGCTCCTCCATAGGGGGCCCTGTGTTCCATCCTATAGATGAATGTGAGCATCCCTGTCTGTATTTGCCAGGTACTGGCATAGCCTCATTCGAGATAGTTATATCGGGTCCTTTCAGAAAAATCTTGATGACATATGCAATAGTGTCTGGATTTGGTGGCTGATTATGGGATGGATCCCCAGGTAGAGTAGTTTCTGGATGGTCCATCCTTTCATCTTAGCTCCAATATTTGTCTCTGTAACTTCTTTCCTGGGTATTTTGTTCTCTATTCTAAGAAGGAATGAAGTATGCATACTTTGGTTTCGTTCTTCTTGATTTTCTTGTGTTTGCAAGTTGTATCTTGAGTATTCTAAGTTTCTGGGCTAATATCCACTTATCAGTGAGTGCATATCAAGTGACTTCTTTTGTGATCAGGTTACCTCACTAAGGATGATTTCCTCCAGATTCATCCATTTGCCCAAGAATTTCATAAATTCATTGTTTTTAATAGCTGACACTTCCAGTTACTGTCTACTTTATGAAATGTGACTTTTTAAAAAAAGATTCATGTCTCTATTTCCATTGAAATTCATTGCAGTGATACTATTTTCCAGAATAAAAAAAAAGACTAACATATTAAGTTCTTCAGTAAATTCTCCATGAAACTTTCAATAATACCAGCCTTTCCTCAAGTCATATCACTTTCTAAAAAATTACTTCTCATTCATTGGTTTTAGCATCATTTTTGGGCTATTTTGTAGCTTAATTTGTGTACAGATTCTGATATAAATACTGGAGTAATTTTTGAATAGTTACCCCATTATAACAATTTTCTAGATGAAATTCAATTTTTATGAGTATATTCAGATATATACAATGACAAAAGACAATTTAAGTTGTTAATACTGTGCAATTAGTTAATAGTAAAATCTATTTTGAAAGCCAAGTAAAATAAATATGTATGTTTTTTATAAGATAACCTACAAATAATACTGATTTATTGTCATATTAAAAATAAAACCCAATAAACATTTATAAATTTTATATATGGGCAAAATTTATTAAAAGATTATAACTATTGGTTCTCAGTGAAATCCTAATGGATGCCTGTAGAGCCTACACATTCTATATAAATCACTTAGCAATGAGCAATGTCTGTTACAGTCAAACTTATATCCATGCCTGAAGTAATTCATTGAGTTATTCTAAAGCAATTAAAGCACAGAGCACATATGACATTGTTTTAAAATATTAATTTCTGTCATTAATCAGATGCAGATTGGGAAAACTCTACTTCTGAACTTAACTTGTTACTTAAAAAAGGAGCAAGCTAAACAGAGGAGTCTGTCTTTATGACTCTAAATTTCACATTCCAGAGATGACGTTGGTCACACATTTAGTAATCAGTTTTGCTTTAAAGTTGAAAACGATATTAAAAAATTATCTTTTTGATGTTTGTAAAATTTTTATTTAAAATAGATAATTTTATCATACTGTATGTCCATACCACAGGTTTCTGTACCTTCTAGGTTGCCAGGACCGCCCCTCTCCCCCAGTTCAATACTCTTCTTCCATATGCTCTTCAGATAATTACTCTCAGAGAATGAAATAAAATACAACAGGAAACGTCTTACCTCTAGGAAAACAAGGTAATTTTTTTAACACTCAACTAAAGTTCTACTCCCTCTTCTCCTCTCTTATTCTCTCTCCTAACTTCCCTCTATCCCTTCCCTTCACCCCACCACCTCAATTTCCCTTCAGAATGGGGCTATCTACCAAATATGACATATCAAGTTGCAGTGAGACTAGCTACCTTATATCAGAGTAAGGCTAGACAGAACAACCCAGTTTGAAAAAAGGGTTCTTCATAGCAGGCAGAGTCAGAAACAATCCTTGCTCAGACTGATAGGAGTCCCACAGGAGGACCAGACTATATAGCTGTAACATATTTGCAGAGGGCCTAGGTCATTACCATGCAGGCTCTCTAGTTGTCAGTTTAGTCTTTGTAAACAACTATGAGTCCAACTTAAGTAATTTTGTGGGGTTTCTTATGGTGTGCTTGACTCCTCTGGCTTCTATATTCCATCCTCCAACACTTTAGCATGGATCCTAGAACTCTACCTAATGTTTGCTTGTGTGTCTCTTCATCATTTCCATCAGTTGCTGGATGAAGCTTCTCTGAGGACAATTGGGCTAGGCACCAATCTATGAGTATAGCCAAATACATTAGCATTATTTCATTGAACTTTAATAAGTAGTGTCAAGATATATCCCCTCTCTGTCATGGGTCTCAACCTGGATAATTTAATAATTTCTGTGCCACCTTGCCATCTTTACCCTAGCACATCTTGTAGGCAGGATAAACTATGTTGAAGCTATTGTGTCTGGGTTCATGATATTTCTACTGAAAGTCTTGTCTGGTTACAGAAGATGGCTAGTTCATGCTCTGTATCTCCCATTGCTAGGCATCTTAATGAGGGTCATCCCCATAAATACTCTGGAGTTTGCATTGCACTAGGTTTTTGGCTCATCTCAGAGATACTCCCTAGTTTGAGTTGTCTGTCCCAGTATTCTCTTTTTCCATCCTTCCCACACCTCATTTCTTTTGTGCCTATCCCCCAGCCAACCCCCAGGCCTGTCTACCAGCAATGCGTATTGTATTTCCCCTTTCCAGGGAGATTTGAGCATGCTCCCTTGATCCTTCTTATTTAGCTTTTTTAGTCTATGGACTGTAACATCATTATCTATTACTTTACAGCTTATATCCACTTACAAGTGAGAACAAACTGTACTTGTCATTTTGGATTACCTCCCTCAATATAATTTTTCTAGGTATATCCATTTGCCTGCAAATTTAATGGTATTACTTTGTTTTAACAGTTGGGTAATACTTCATTGTGCGAATATACTATATTTCCTTTAGTCATTCTTCTATTAAAGGGACATCTATATTGCTTCCAATTCCTCACTATCATGAAGAATGCTGCTATGAATATAGTTGAACAAGTATCCTTTTGGTAGGATAGAGGTTCCTTTGGGTATATGGCCTGGAGTAGTATTGCTGGTTCTTGAGGTAGATGGATTCTCAGTTTTCTGAAAAACTTCTGAATTGATTTCCAAAGTAGTTGTAGAAGTTTACACTCTCCATCATTAATGGAGGAGTGCTTCTTTTGTCCCAAATCTTCACCATAATAATCTGTCACTTGGATTATGGATCTTAGCCATTCTGTCAGGTGTAAAGAGGAAGAGTTGTTCTGACTTGCATTTTGCTGATGGCTAAGGATGCTGAACATTTCCTTAAGTGCTACTAGAATGTCAGCTGCTGAGAACTCTCTATGTAGATCTCTACCAAATTTTAAAAATTCGATTGATTGGTTTGTTAATGTGTGGATTCTTCTGTTCTTTATAGATTTTGGATATCAAGTCTGTGTTGGATGTGGGTTTGTGAAGATCTTTCCCCATCTGGAAGTTGCCATTTTAGCCTTTGTATGCTGGCCCTTGTCTTACAGAAACTTTTGAGTTTCATGATAGTTCATTTGTTAAATGATGGTCACAGTGGCTGTGTTCAGGAATCTGTCTCCTCATTGTGTTTAATATTTTCCCCTACTTTCTCTTCTATCAGGTTCAGTATAGCTGGTTTTATGTTGAGGATTTTGATCAACTTTGACTTCAGTTTGGTTCAGGGATATATATGTAGATCTATTTCATTCTTCTACATGCAGACATCAAGTTAGACCAACACCATTTTTTAAACATTTTTTTTCATTGTATAATGTTTGTTTCTTTATCACAAATCAGGTGTTCATAGGTGTGTGGTGTTTTTCTGTATTCTGTTCAATTCCACTGATTTCTGTGTGATTTATGCTAATTCCATGGGAGTTTTATTACTAAGCTTTATAGTAAAACTTGAAACCATTGACAGTGATACCTCCAGATATTCTTTTACTATTCAGGATGATTGTAGTTAGCCTGATATTTTTCTTTTCCATAGGAAATTGAGTATTATATTCTGCAAGTTATTCCACAAAGGAGAAGCAGAAGAAACATTGCAAAAGTCATGCTATGGTGCAACCTGAAACCTAAACAATGACTCAATGAATGAAAAAATTTACAGACCAATTTCCCTCATAAACATTGTTGTAAAAATACTTAATAAAAAACTTGTAAACACATTCCAAGAACACACCAAAGAGATCAACCACTATGATCAAGTAAAGTACATCCCAAAAATATAGGGGTTATACAACATACAAAAATCAGTATAAATAGTTCACCATATAAACTAAATGAAAGAAAATACCATAGAACCATCTCATTAGATGCTGCAAAAACCCATTGACAAAATCCAACACCCCTTCATTATAAGTCTTGAAGAGATTAGGCATACAAGATACATAGGAAAATATAATAAAAGCAATTTACAGCAACACAATAGACAGCGTCAGTTTAAATGAAGAGAAACTCAAAGTAACTCTACTAAAATCAGGAAAAAGACAAGGGTCTCCAAATCATTTCATATCTATTTATTATAGTACTCGAAGTTCTAACTAGCCCAATAATACAGACAAATATGATCCAAGGAAAAACAAATTGGAAAGGAAGACGTCAAGGTATCACTATTGGGAGATAAGATCCTAGTTTACAAAATCAAGTCCAAAAATTTTACCAGGGAACTCATAAAGCTGATAAACACGTTCATGAAATTTTCTGAATACAAAATTAATGCAAAAACTAATCAATAACCCTCCATTTACAAAGAACAAATTGACTGAGAAAGACATCAAGAAATTAACATTTTTCACAATAGCTACGAATAATATAAAATATTTTGAGGTAACTCTAACCAAGCAAGTAAAAAACCTACATGACAGCAGCATCATATCTTTGAAAGAAAAAATATTGAAGAATATATCAGAAGATAAGTGAGATTAACATAGTGAAAGTAGTTATTTTACCTAAAGCAATCTACAGATTCAATGTAATTCCCATCAAAATTCCACCCAATTCTTGAAGAAGGAATATTCACCTCTATTTTAAAAATAGGGTAACTTTTGGGTAAGAAATTTTCTCACATAATTTCACATTAGAGACACATTCACATTACTTGGTGCATCTGCTGGTTTTAGTTTTTATTTATGTTTTATCGGATATTTTCTTTATTTACATTTCAAATGTTATCTCCTTTCTCCATTCCCCTTCAAGAAAGCCTCTTTCCCATTCCCCTCCTGTTTCTATGATGGTGTTCCCCCCCTCCCCCACTCCTTCCTTCCTGCCCTTGCATTCCTCTACATTGGGGCATTGATCCTTCACAGGACCAATGGCCACTCTTTCCATTGAAGCCTGACAAGGCCATCCTCTGCAATATATGTTGCTGGAGCCATGGGTCCCTCCATGCATACTCTTGGGTTGCTGGATTAATCCCTGGGAGCTCTGGGTGGTTCTGGTTTTTGATATTGTTATCTTTCCTATGTGGTTGCAAACCCCTTCAGCTTCTTCGGTCTTTTCTCTAACTCTTCTGTTGGGAACCCTGTGCTCATTCCAATGGTTGGATCACAGCATCTGCCTTTGTCAGGCTCTAGCAGAGCCTCTCAGGAGACAGTTATATAAGGCTCCTGACAGGAAGAACTTCTTGGCATATGCAATAATGTCTAGGTTCGGTGATAGTATATGGGATGGATCAATTTCTTATCTCCTTGTACAAAGTTCAAGTCCAAGTAGATTAAGGAACTTCACATAAAACCAGAGACACTGCAAATTATAGAGAGGAAAGTGGGGAAGAGCCTAGAACACATGGGCACAAGGAAAATTTTTCTGAACAGAACAACAATGGCTTATGCTCTAAGATCAAGCATTGACAAGTGGGACCTCATAAAATTGCAAAACGTCTGTAAGGCAAAGGACACTGTCAATAGGACAAAACGGCAACCAACAGATTGGGAAAAGATCTTTATCTATCTGACATCTGATAGAGGGAAAATATTCAATATATACAAAAAACTCAAGAAGTTACACTCCAGACAATCAAATGACCATATTAAAATGGGGTAGAGAGCTAAACAAATAATTTTGAAGTGAGGAAACTGGAATGGTTGAGAAGCACCTAAAGAAATGTTCAACATCTTTAGTCACCAGGGAAATACAAATCAAAACAACCCTGATATTCTACCGCACACCAGTCAGAATAGATAAGATCAAAAACTCAGGTGACAGCAGATGCTGGCAAGGATGTGGAGAAGGAAGAACACTCCTCCATTGCTGGTGGGATTGCAAGCTTGTACAACCACTCTGTAAATCTGTCTGGCAGTTCTTCAGAGAAGTGGACATAATATTACCTGAGGGCAAAGCTATACCACTTCTAGGCATATACCCAAAAGATGCTCCAACATATAAGAAGGACACATGCTCCACTATGTTCATAGCACTTGTATTTATAATAGCCAGAAGCTGGAAAGAATCCAGATGTTCTTCAATAGAGGAATAGGTACAGAAACTTTACACAATGCAGTACTACTCAGCTATTAAAAATATGACTTCATGAAATTCCTAGGCAAGTGGATGAACCTAGAAAATGTCATCCTGAGTGAGATAACTCAAGCACAAAAGAACACACATGGTATGCACTCACTGATAAGTGGATATCAGTCCAAAAGCTCAGTATACCCAAGATACAATTCACAGAGCACATGAAGCTCAAGAAGAAGGAAGACAAAAGTGTGGGTACTCAAGTTCTCAGAAAAGGGAACAAAATACTTATGGGAGCAAATAAGGAGACAATGTGTAGAGCAGAGACTGAAGTACAGGCCATCCAGAGACTGTCCCTGCCTGATTTTAACTAAAGTTGTTTGCTCAGTTCAAATCTGAAATGCAATCTGTCATAATGTGTTAGTGTTTCCAAACTATTTTCCAATTAGGGGGAAATTCAACCAACAGTATTATGAGTCATTGTACTACTTTGAATCTTTAGCCACTGCTATGCTTTGCCAGAGAAATCAAGAATTAAGGCTAAGTGCACATGACTATGACTTCTTACAGCTTCTTCTTCTTCTTCTTCTTCTTCTTCTTCTTCTTCTTCTTCTTCTTCTTCTTCTTCTTCTTCTTCTTCTTCTTCTTCTTTTTNTTTTTTTTTTTTTTTTTTTTTTTTTTTTTTTTTTTTTTTTTTTTTTTTTTTTTTTTTTTTTTTTTTTTTTTTTTTTTTTTTTTTTTTTTTTTTTTTTTTTTTTTTTTTTTTTTTTTTTTTTTTTTTTTTTTTTTTTTTTTTTTTTTTTTTTTTTTTTTTTTTTTTTTTTTGAGATAGGGTTTCTCTGTAAAGCCCTGGCTGTCCTGGAACTCACTTTGTAGACCAGGCTGGCCTCGAACTCAGAAATCCGCCTGCCTCTGCCTCCCAAGTGCTGGGATTAAAGGCATGCCCCACCACACCCGGCCAGGTTACTCTTATGATCTTTACCAAATTATGTTCTCCTTCTGAATCTTCGAATTAATGCCTTGGGTAAGTCAAGTATAATTTATATTGTTATACATAATGTGTTAATAGATATAATCTTTTGAAACAGCTTTAGTAGAGTTTTTATCAATTAGCATTTACTGCATTATAGTCTTTGCATCTACCCGATTCAATCATTTGTAGTTGTATATAACTGTAGACAGAGAACATTCAAACAGAGATAAATCCAATAAAACATGATATAACCATGAAAATTACAAGCTTGAGAATAGGTGTCCTACAAAAGTGAAAAAAAAAAAAAGTAAGTCAGAGACAGTGCTAAAAGACCAGTTATTATGTCAGTAGACTCACCATAATTTTCAGCTACTAGAACCATAAGGTTTCTGTAGTGATATATGTTAATAAGAGTATGTCAGGCAGAGATATGAGTTAGATAACCATACATTTTTTAAAAGATTTATTCATTTTATGTACATGAATACACTGTAGCTGTTTTCTGTCACACTAAAAAAGAACATTGGATCCCATTACAAATCATTGTGAGCCATCCTGTGGTTGCTGGGAATTGAATTCACAACTTCTGTATTAGTAGCCAGTGCTTTTAATCACTGAGCCATCATTCCAGCCCATGAAAAAAAAAAAAAAAAGTTTAAAATACCCTCAGTCACATGGTTTTTATCACCATTAAAAAGCATTTAATTGGCATTCACATTTTGAACTTTGATTACATTTGTGAAAAAATTATATTGAGTTTCCCTGTGGGTTAACTCTCAGGTCTTTTTCTCCTCTAGCCATCACGGTTGGTATACTTTTCACATTATTGTAAAGGTCAGCAGAAACCACGGAGTGAAAGGGAAATTAATGGATTTTGAATGAGGAAATAAAGAAAAAAGTGAACTTTACTCAGAATTCTATAGTGGCCCTTTGCAATAGAGTCTCAGCGAAGAAGCTGAAGGTGGAATTTGCAGAAGAACTTACGTAAATAAGGTAAAGTGCTTTTATGAAGTGGGTTTTATAAACAACTTTTACTTCTTCCTACTTCAGTGTAACTTCTTCCTACTTCACTGTATTGAGATAATAGCTGCTCACTATCTCTTCCTCCCTCCCTTGGCATACTCTTTCCTTCCTTCATTTATTCATCTACACACACACACACACACACACACACACACACACACACACATACACACACACACACACACTTTCCTTTTAGATCTGATGTATACACTGTATCCTGTAAATAACTTTTGTTTGTATGAGTTTGCTTTTCACAAATAACATGGCAGATTTTTATTAATGAAAACTTTTTTTTGGTAAAGGAAAGTTTGTCCAAGTCTTACTTTTAGGTTTTGGTGATGTCAGTTAATTAGAGAATTGAGATTTTCTTTCTGATTGTCTTGTCTGGATTTCTCCACTATGACTCTCTTACAATATTCTGATGTAAATTTGTTGTAATTTGATTTTGTTTTCCCACAGTTTATTTTTTGTTTTTATTCGTGTATTTATATATTTACATATTTATGTGTTTGTTTGCTTGCTTATTTATTTTTATGGTGATTATAAAAATTCAAAATATCAACACTATTGACTTCCTATACTGTATATTTTTTTTGGTATCATAACAACATTTTAATATCTGTGGATGCTCTTGTCTGTCTGTATGTCTGTCTCTCCTCTGTGTTTGTGTGTGTGTGTGTGTGTGTGTGTGTGTGCATGCGTGTGTGTGTGTGTGTGTGCGTGCGTGTGTGTGTGTGTGTGTGTGTGTGTGTGTGTGTGTATGTATATATGTATGTAACTTTTGAGTCTTTTTTCTCCAGCCACCGTGGGACCCAAATCCAGATAATTGATGTGAACTGAAATCATGTTTACACTCTGAATCATTTTACTGGCCATCAGATAATAAATGTAACAGGTGGACCGGTTGGGCATGGTTGTGTCATTATTCAGATAATCACTACATTATCAGACTGACTAATATAGCTTCATCTGATTTGTACAATGGAGAGAATAGCAGAGGGGATGGAGTTAGAAGCTTTTGCCAAGTGTATACAAATCCACATATCAGCCCAGTGCTCAGATGTTTTCCTTTATTGTTCAATATTTGTCTCAGTACATGTATTTCTATCATTGTTAAAAAGAGTAGGATCTTCCAATGAACATATAGGTACAGCTCAGACAAAATAACTTTTTAAGGATAAGACATGGGTGTCAATTTAACTCTCATTTGTATTCATTAATAAAAAGGACATTGCAAGTAATTTACCCATTTCACAACATTCTAGCTTCAATATGCTTTATTAGTTTGAATTTTACCTACTTTTATTTTGTTTTTGCTCCATTATGCCTGCCCTTATATAGTGTAAACTTTATTCCTTTTGTTTTTTCTTACATTCTATCTCAACCACATTATCCCCTCCTTCTTGTCTTCCCAGTCCTTCTCCTCAAGCTCTACTCTCCCCCTAACCCAATCCTCCTCCTTTTCCCTTTAACAAAAAAGGAGTGGGCTTCCCAGCCATATCAAGTAAACATGAGCTAACAAGTTATAGTAAGACCTGGCACAAACTCTCATATCAAGGCTGGATGACTCAAGCCAGAAGGAGGAGATGGGTCCCAAGTATGAACTTTAAATGTCAGAAATTCACAGTATTTGAATTTAAATATTAAATTATTAAATATTAATATTAAAGCCTTTTAGATACCTTTATATTTCTGAGACATTTACCTTTCAAATCAGATCTTTATTCTTCTTGTAGACAATCTCTCAATAAACACAATTTGTCAACAAAATGCTCAATGTTCAGTGTAGCATTCACTGATTTACTGTGAGTTAATGGCATGTTTTGACAGATTCACAAATCATGTATCAAAAATTCCAAAAGTGGATGAGAAATTAATATTTGATTTTCAAATTTTAAGCACCTAAACCTTACATGTTTGTCTATTTTTGTTAATTTAATAATATGTTCATACTTTCTACCTCACTTTTACTCACATTTCACACAAGAGTTGAATCATGATTATAAACAAAATAAATTATTTACTCAAAAAAATTATAAATTTTAAAGTCATGCTATTATAATCTGAAATGTCATGAGTTACACTGGAGTTACATAATTAACTGTCCTATAATATTTAAAGATTTTTAAATAAATTACCCTAATAAGTAAAAATAATAAAATAAAACAAAATGTGGAAACTATCTACTAAAATTTGACTAACAAAATATTGGAAAAATTGAGAGTAAAATTAGCCTGAAAATAAAATCAAAAGTTTAGGAAGGAAGGAGCCTTGTGTGTGGAATATCTATAAATTGTTGTCTTCCCAGAGGCCATGGCTTACATAATAGCCTTACTCTCTGTGGAGAGAAGAGATACCAAAAGGAGCTAAAACATGGGTGTTCTTACCAGTGAGACAATGCCATTTTTTTATGAATGTGTGTATTTATTCACTTTACATCCCCAAATCAACCACCTTCTCTTCCCAGTTTCCCTTCTCACACAGATCCTTTCCCAATTCCACCCTCCCTTTCTCCTCTTAGAAGGGAGAGATTTCCCCCTCCCTGCTTCCATGTATTCCAACCCTCCTCCAGCACATCAAGTCACTGCAGAGCTAGGTTCATACTCTCACACCTGGGACAGACAAGGTGGCCCAGTTAGGAGAACAGGATCCACAGGCAGGGCAAAGATTCAAGGACAACTCTCTAGTTGCTGAGAGACTGAAAGGAAGACCAAGCTACACTTCTGCCATACAAATGCAGAGTCCTAGATCCAGCCAACTCTTGCTTCCTGGTCAGTGGTTTAGTCTCTAGGAGCTCCTAAGGGTGCCCTTACTTGACTGGGTCTTCCTGTAGAGTCCATATCCTTTGCTGGTCCCTCAGTCCTTGCCCCAACTCTTTCATAAGACTCTCCAAGCTTCATTGAATGTTTGGCAGTTTGTCTGAAGGTCTCTGCATCTATTTTCTTTTTTTTTTCTTTTTTTACATACATGCATTTTAATTTTCTTTTAAAATGCCATCGAATTCAATTATTTTTAATTAAATAATACATTTAATAAATAATAATAAATGATAAATAATAATAAATTAAATAAATTTAATTGAATAATTAATTAATTAATCTGAATCTATTTTCATTGTCTTCTGTGTCAAGCATCTCAGAAGACTGTTATGATAGGCATATGTCTGCAAGCATTTCAGAGTACCACTAATAATAGTGTCAGGGATTGGTTACGCTCATCGGATGGGTCTAATTTGGACTAGTTATTAATTGACCATTCCTCCCCTCTCTGCTCTTTGTCTCTGAAAATCTTGTAGGCAGGAAAAATTTTGGATCAAANATTTTTCTGGGTCTGTATCTGTACTTATCCTTCTACTGGGAGTCCTGCCTAGCTACATGAGGTAGCTACTTCAAGATTCATATCCTACCAGCAATGGAGGAGTATTTCTTTTTCTCCACATCGTTGCCAGCATCTGCTGTCACCCGAATTTTTGATCTTAGCTATTCTGGCTGCTGTGAGGTGGAATCTCAGGGTTGTTTTGATTTGTATTTCTCTGATGATTAAGGATGTTGAATAAAATTTTAGGTGCTTCTCAGTCATTCAGTCAGTTCTTTGTTAAGCTTAATATCCCATGTTTTAATCAGGCTATTTGGCTTTCTGGGGTCTAAATTCTTGAATTCTTTGTATATATTGGATATTAGCCCTCTAACAGATTTAGGATTGGTAAAGGTGGTTCCTCAGAAAATTGGATATAGTACTACCAGAAGATCCAGCAATACCACTCCTGGGCAGATACCCAGATGTTCCAACTTGTAATAAGAACACACCCCACTATGTTTGTAGCAGCCTTATTTATAATAGCCAGAAGCTGGAAAGAACCCAGATGTCCCTTAACCGAGTAATGGATAGAGAAAATGTGGTACATTTACAAGATGGAATACGACTCAGTTTTTAAAAACAATGAATTCGGGCTGGAGAGATGGCTCAGTGGTTAAGAGCACTGACTGCTTGCTCTTCCAAAGGTCCTGAGTTCAATTCCCAGCAACTACATGGTGGCTCACAACCATCTGTAATAAGATCTGATACTCTCTTCTGGTGTGTCTGAAGACAGCTACAATGTACTCATATAAATAAAATAAATAAATCTTTTAAAAAATGAATTCATGAAATTCTTAGACAAATGGATGGATCTGGAGGATATCATCTTAAGTGAGGTAATCCAGTCCCAAAAGAACATACATGATATGCACTCACTGATAGGTGGATATTAACCCAGAAACTTAGAATACGCAAGATACAATTTGCAAAACACATGAAAACTCAGGGAGAAGGAATGCCAAATCGTGGCTGCTTCAATCCATTTTTTAAAAATAGATATTTTCTTCATTTACATTTCAAATGCTTTCCCCAAAATTCCCCTATACTCTTTCATTGCCCTGCTCCCCAATCCACCCACTCTCGCTTCCTGACCCTGGCATTCCCTGTACTGGGGCATATAATCTTCACAAGACCAAGTCGATCCTTCTTATAAGGGGAAACAAAATATCCATGGAAGGAGTTACTGGAACAAAGTTCGGAGCAGAGACTGAGGGAATGACCACCCAGAGACTGCTCCACCTGATGATTCATTCCATAAACAACCACCAAAACCAGACACTATTGAGGATGCCAGCAAGAGCTTGCTGACAGTAGCCTGATAATGCTGTCCCCTGAGAGGCTCTGCGAGTTCCTGACAAATACAGAAGTGAATGCTCACAGCCATCCATTGGACGAAACACAGGTTCCCCATGAAGGAGCTAGAGAAACTATCCAAGGATCTGAAGCATTTTGTAGCCCCATAGGAGGAACAACAATATGAACTAACCAGTAACCCAAGAGCTCCCTGGGACTAAACCACCAATCAAAGAAAGCAAGTGTAGTACTCATGGCTCCAGCTGCATATGTAGCAGAGAATGGCCTAGTCAGGCATCAATGGGAGGAGAGGCCCTTGGTCTGGTGAAGGTTCTATGCCCCAGTATAGGGGAATGCCAGGGCCAGGAAGTGGTAATGTGTGGGTTGGGGAGCAGGGGATGGGAGAGGGGATATGGGATTTTTGGAGGGAAAACTAGAAAAGGGAAAATATTTGAAATGTAAATAAAGAATAGATCTAATAAAAAAAAGAAAGATTCATATTGTCCACTGCTAAGAGTCTCAGATAGAGTTACCCCATAGACAGCCTTGGGCTTTGCCACTATCCCACCTACACCACTGACTCCCGTTGTCTTTTCCCTGCTCTCCCATCACCAGATGCCCTCACCCAGATCTCCCCATACATTCTTGCCCAGTTTCCTCCTTCCATCCACCTCCAACATCTATTTTATTTCCCCTTCTGAGGGAGATCAGCCATCCTCCCTTGGGACATTCTTGTTATCTGGCTTTTTTGTGACTGTGGATGATAGCATGTTTATCCTGTACCTTATGGCTAATATCCATTTATAAGTGAATATGAAAAATACATTTACTTTTGGGTCTGTGTTACCTCAGTCATCTTGATATTTTCTAGTTCCAACAAATTGCCTGGAAAATTCAGGATGTCTTCGTTTTTACTAGCTGAGTAGTTTTCCATTCTTTATCCATACTTCACTTATGGGACATAAAGTATATTTCCAGTTTCTGGTTATTATGAATAAAACTGCCATGAACATAGTTGAACAAGTATCCTTATGGGATGGTGGAGTATTTTGGGGGGCATATGACCAGAAGTAATATAGCTGGTTCTTGAGTAAGAATGATTGCCTATTTCTGAGAAACTGCCAAATAGTTTTCTAAAGTTGTTTTACATGTTTGCACTGTCACCAGCAATTCATGAATATTTCTCTAACTCCATATCCTTGCCAGCATACTAAGAATACTGAACATTTCTTTAAATGTTTTCCAGCTATTAGATATTCTGTTGAGAATTTTTGGTATAGCTCTGTCCCCTACTTTTTAATTGGCTTGTTTGGTTGCTGGCACCTAACTCCTTGAGTTCTTTGTATATTTTGCATATGAGCCCTCTATTGGATGTAGGGTTGGTTACGATCTTTTCTCAATTAGTAGGCTATTATATTGTCTTATTGATGGTGTTATTTGAATTACAGAAGCTTTTCAGTTTTATGATACATATTAATCTATTTGCATTCTTGTACATACAGACATCCAATTAGACCAGCACTATCTGTTGAAGATGTTCCCCACTTTTCCATTGTATGGTTTTGGCTTCTTTGTCAAAAATCAAGTGTTCACTGGTGTGTGGGTTTATTTCTGTTTTTACAGTTTGAATCTACTGGTGAACCTGTCTGTTTCTATACCAATGCCCTGTAGTTTTTTATTACTATTGCTTTGTAGTGCAGCTTAAAAATCAGGGAAAGCAATACCTTCAGAAGTTCTTTTATTTTACTGGATTGTTTTAGCTATCTTGAGTTTTTTATTTTCCATGTGAAGTTGAGACTTATTCTTTCAACATCTGTAAATAATTGTGTTGGAATTTTAATGGGACTTGCAATCAGTCTGTGGATTGCTTTTGGTAAGATGGTCATTTTCATTATGTTAAACCTACCAGTCTATGAGCATGGGGGATTTTTCAATCTGATATCGTCTTCAATTTCTTTCTTCAGAGACTTGAATATCTTGTCATACATGTCTTTTACTTGGTTGGTTAGAGTTACACCAAGATATTATATATTATTTGTGATTATTGTAAAGGATGTTGTCTCCCTAACTTCTTTTATTTTTTTCTTCTTTTGTTATTGCCTATTTTCTTTATTTCCCATCCCCCCCCCAGAAACTCCCTATCACTTCCCCCCTCTCCCTGTACCTATTAGGGTGTTTTACCCACTCCACCTCCCCACCTTCGAATTCCCCTGCTTCTCATTCAGCCTTTTGGCTAAGATCAGTTGTAGTCTCCCTAACTTCTTAGTACCTTTATCATTTGTATAAAGCAGGCTCTTGATCTCTTTGAGTTAATTTTGTATCCAGGTACTTTGCTGAAGATGTTTATCAGCTGTAGGAGTTCTCTGGTAGAATTTTAGGGATTGTTTTTATTTACTACATATCATCTGCACATAGGGATACTTTGACTTCTTCCTTTCTAATTTGTATCCCCTTGATTTCCTTTAGTTGACTTAATGCTCTAGCTCATAGTATGTTGAAGAAATCAGGAGTGATTGAACAGCCTTGTCTTGTGCCTGACTTTTTATGAAGGCATTGTGTACTATAAACTTTCCTCTTAACACTGCTTTCTTTGTGTCCCAAAAGTTTGGGGTATGTTGGTCCTTCATTTTCATTGAATTCTAAAAAGTGTTTAATTTCTTTCTTTATTTCTTCCCTAACCCATTGATGATTGTGTTGAGAAGTCTACTTCATTTGTTGTTCTGTAAGCTTCTTGTACTTTTATAGGCATCTCTTTCTTTAGGGTAACACATTTTTCTCCTACGATTTTGTTGAAGATAATTTAAAAACTTTTGAGATGGAAGACATCTCTTTGCTCTATTTCTATTATTCTTAGTTTTAGTATTTTCATAGGGTCCCAAATATGCTGCATGTTTTATGTTAGAAACTCTTTTGCTTTAGCCTTTGACTGATATATCAATTTCTTCTACAGTATCTTCTATGCCTGAGATTCTTTCTTCAATTCCTTGTATACTCCCTCCTATTGGCAGGCCAGATATTTTATGATGGAAGTAGGCCTCTGGGGCTGAAAGTAGAGCTGGTAGTCACTGATGTGAGCAGGTTTCCAGGGATGCAGGCAAACCTGGTGGTCCCTGATGGTTACAGGCCTCTCTTTGTCTTGGGCAGCAGCAGCAAGCCTTCACGGAAATGGACCTGGGAATGTAGTGCACATGGGTTAAGGCCACAGCTTACTGCTGCTTGGTTTGCCCAGAGGGGCCTTCAGTCTAGGAGTTATTTTCGCTGATAGCTAAAGATTTCTTTCTGGGAATATGGTTAGAGGTATGGACTGGAAGATGGAACACAAAGAATACAGGGCATACCTCACAGGTGCTGGGCCCTTCAGGCACCCAGTAGGCAGGAGTTTAGGGCTTAGAGGTTTCACCTGGTTTTCTGTCAAATCAGTAGGACTCCAAAGATTCAGGTGGAGCTGTAGTCAGGGAAATGCTCTGCAGGTCAGAGATCTTCAGTACTGGGTTTGCCCAGAGGGGACCACAAAGACAGTTTTAAATTCTAATTTTCTATATCATTGATAACACTAAAATTCAAACTAAATTACGCACAAGGGAGGATGGTAAAAGCTAGTTATGAGATGGCAGTAGGTGAAAATACAGTTCACTACAAAGATATTTCTAGTTACCTTGCTAGTAAAAGTTTTCCTAAAATACTGATACCTGATAGAAGAGATCAAAAAGAAAGTCTCCTACAAATTCTCCAAAATGTAAAAGTAAACGAATGGAATTCTATAACAAAACAAACAAATAAACTTTTAAAAGTAGCAAGTGAATTGCTCTTTTTAACAATGGATTGGCAGTAGATTGAGCAGCCTTAGGTTGCACACCTGCACTACCCACTGTCAGGTTTTGTTAGTTAGGTTACCTTAATTTTTCCACAGCAGAGGAGATAAGCATGCATGCAAAAGGAGCAAAGGCTGATAAAAATCAAGTCAGAAACAAACAATGGGCGGGTAGGGGAGCAGGGCAGTGGGGAGGGTATAGGGAACTTTCCGGATAGCATTTGAAATGTAAATAAAGAAAATATCTAAAAAAAAAAAAAAAAAAAAAAAAAAAAAAAAAAAAAAAAAAAAAAAAAAAAAAAAAAAAAAAAAAAAAAAAAAAAAAAAAAAAAAAAAAAAAAAAAAAAAAAAAAAAAAAAAAAAAAAAAAAAAAAAGAAAGAAAGAAAGAAAAGAAAAGAAAAGAAAAGAAAAGAAAAGAAAAGAAAAGAAAAGAAACAATGTATCATGGATCCAAAAAGCAATTTTAACTACATTAATAAAGTGTTGAAATTGATATCTAGGTGTCCAAAATTTAATTTATAACTGTGGGGCATTGAGGTATGCACAGATAGGCTAGTCTCCAGTTGAGCTGAGGTCTGAACCCCAGAATGGTGATAATTCACCTACATGACACAGTAGGCATTCCCTCATGCTCCTGGAACTCTGGCTCCTGCAGCCCCCCGCCCCCCCCCCCCAGCCCCCACAAGAGAAACATGGCTAGAAGTTGCATAGGCAATGTCCCAAGTTTCTGACCTTCAGGCTAAACTCCTCCCCAGTTACCTAGCAACAGTAAAGATCATAAAAAGGGCTGTTCAGGGCCCCCTCTCTTGCTCTCTTACTCACCTCTCTCTTACTTCCCACTCTTACCCTCTCAATCCTCTCTCTTTGTCTTCTCTCCTCTCTCACTCATCTTTTGTCTCTGTCTTCTCCTCTCCTTTCTCCTCTCCTCTCCTCTCTCCCTCTTACTCTCTCTCTAGCCTTTCCTCCTCTCTCTTTTCTACCTTTTCTCTTACTCCCTGCCTTTCTACAATAAAGCTCTAAAACCATAGAATGTCTCTGCTCATCAAGGGCCCACTCTGCTTGGAGGATGGGATAGGCTTTCTCCTAATGAACCATTTCTAATAACCCAATGGAAGGCCTTCCTCTGCTCCAGTCAAGATCTGCTGCACTCACTCTCACTGGTATGGGAACCTCTCTTCCCTCTTCCCTTTCTCCTAAAACCCTGGGGCTTTAGGAAAGTAGCTCCGGGCTCCCAGATTGGGCTGCCCCTTGGCCACAACAATATAAGAATAAATGAGTATATGTTCAAATTTTATTAGATATTGATAATTTTACTATTTAAAGAGTAGAGCATCAATTTTGTTTATCAATTAGTACAAACTAAAATGTAAAGAAGCATAATTAAAATGAGATAAAACAAAAAATAAACCATAATCTTATATTAAGTTAATACTTGCAAAAATGTTATACATCAAGTTAAGTTGAATGTAAGTTGATTAGGTATTTACTAGAATCCAAACATTAATAGTAGAGTGTATACATGAAGGATACATATGACCCAGGACTATTAGATAGCTTCTCAAACAATGCAAAGATAGTGCCATTTGTTTAAAACTAGTAAGCAACTAAAATTACTTAAGATTTATATGATGAAAGCCAGGTGTGGTGGCACACACCTTTAATCCCACCACTCAGGAGGCAGAGGCAGGCGGATTTCTAAGTTTGAGGCCAGCCTGGTCTACAAAGTGAGTTCCAGGACAGCCAGCCAGGGCTATACAGAGAAACCCTGTCTCACCCCCCCCCCCAAAAAAAAAAAAACAAGAAAAAAGATTTACATGATGAGGCAAGTCAAAAATTATAGAGACCAGGTATTTGAGCAAGTAAAATTATAAAGAAGAAGTGAAAGAGGTACAGAAGGAATATTTCATGGAGATACTGTTATTTTATTTCACAGTTCACCTAGGATCACACTATATTTCCTTTTCATAAGGCAGAAAATGTATGAGAACTTTGAGAAATAAATTTAAGTCCTTGGTGTCTTATTTAACCATGCACATAAAGAGTCTAATGGAATTTCATAGAAGGCAGTGCATTTTGATATAGGCTGGAAAGGTAGTTTTTATCATGCATCTAAATTTAGACTGAGGAACACAGACAATGTAATCTAAGAATAGTGTAATTCTGAGGCACAAACTAAGACAAAATAAAGGTTCTAAGACTGTGAATTGGGCTGCATATATTCAATATGACTCTCTATCCTGGTACATTCTGTTCCTCTAGCCTACCTTGCCTAATACAGCTCCAGCTGAAGTGCCAAAGACAGAAACATGGTGTTCCTGTGTTGAGTGTGAAAATAAGAAATTTTTCACTTGATAGATGGCGTTATCCATTTTAGTTTAGAGAATGAATAACAGTAGGGATTTATTCTTCTATGAATTCTTATGAAGCTTTTAAATAAACCATTCAGTCTATTACATGGATTTAAATGGTATAAAAGATGGGAAAATGTAGACAATAGGTTTTTATAACAAGAAAAAGTTGTAACCATTTCCACATTACACAACAGTGAGAACTGTCAGCAGTATGAATCAAAAAATTTCCTGGATTCTTGAATACCCTCTTGCTGTCTGACAGAGGTGAAACTTAGGCAAGAAAGCCATTTCTAATGACCTTAAACGTTCCATTATGAAACCTTCTTTTTCATTCATATATGACAAATATTAATTTGTCTTATTTTATAGACACTTATTATCCACAATCTAGAAAATTCTTGTTTAAAGACATTACCATAGCAAAATATAAATACATACTATTTTAAATATCCATATATACTATTTTATTTCTTTTTATTAGATATTTTCTTTATTTACATTTCAAATGTTATCTCCTTTCATAGTTATCCCTCTGAAAATTCCCTATCCCATTCCCCCTCCGTCTGCTCCCAAACCAACGCACTCCCACTTCCTAGCCCTGGCATTTCCCTATACTGGGTCATAGAACATTCACAAGAACAAAGGCCTCTCTTCCCATTAATGACCAACTAGGACATCCTCGGCTACATATGCAGCTAGAGCCACCAGTCACACCATGTGTTTTCTTTGATTGGTGGTTTAGTCCCAAGGAGCTCTGAGGGTACTGGTTTGTTTATATTGTTGTTCCTCCTATGGGGCTAAAAACCTCTTCAGATCCTTGGGTACTTTCTCTAGCTCCTTCCTTGGAGACCCTGTGCTCCATCCAATGGATGACTGTGAACATTCACTTCTGTATTAGTCAACCACTGTCAGAACCTCTCAGGAGACAGCTATATAAAGCTCCTATCAGCAAGCTCTTCTTGGCATCTGCAAAAGTGTCTGGGTTTGTTAGTTGTTTATTGGAGGGATCCCCAGGTAGGGCATTATCTGGGTGGTGGTTCTTTCAGTCTCTACTTCAAACTTTGCCTCTGTAAATCATTCCATAGGTATTTTGCTCCCCCTTATAAGAAGGATTCTTAGCTTCTGGGCTAATATCTACTTATCACTGAGTGTATATCATGTGTGTTCCTTTGTGATCTGTGTTACCTCACTTAGGATGATATCCTCCAGTTCCTTCCATTTGACTAAGAATTTCATTATTTTTAATAGCTGAGTAATACTTCATTGTGTAAATGTACCCAATTTTCTGTATCCATTCTTCTGTTGAGGGACATCTGGGTTCTTTCCAGCTTCTGACTATTATAAATAGGGTTGCTATGAATATAGTAGAGCATGTGTCCTTATTACATGTTGGAGCCTCTTCTGGGTATATGCCCAGGAGTTTTGTTCCTGGATCTTCCTGTAGAACTATGTCCAATTTTCTGAGGAACCACTAAACTGATTTTCAGAGTGGTTATAACAGCTTACAGTCCCACCAGTAATGAAGGAGTGTTCCTCTTTCTCCACATCTGTGCCAGCATATGCTGTAACCTGAGTTTTTGACATTAGCCTTTCTGACTGGTATGAAGAGGAATCTCAGGGTTGTTTTGATTTGCATTTCCCTGATGATTAAGGATGTTGAACAGTTTTTAGGTGCTTCTCAGCCATTCAGTATTCCTCAGTGGAAAATTTTTTTGTTTAGCTCTGTACCCCATTTTTCAATAGGGTTATTTGATTTTTCTGGATTCCAACTTCTTGAGTTCTTTATATATATTAGATATTAGCCCCCTATCAGATTTAGGATTGGTAAAGATCTTTTCCCAATCTGTTGGTTGCCTTTTGGTCTCATTCACAGTGTCCTTTGCCTTACAGAAGCTTTGCACTTTTATATGGTCTCATTTGCTGATTCTTAATCTTGTAGCACAAGCCACTGCTGTTCTGTTCAGGAGTCTTTCCCATGTGCTCATATCTTCAAGGCTCTTCTCCACTTTTTCCTCTAGAAGTTTCAGTGTCTCTGGTTTTATGTGGAGTTCCTTGATCCACTTAGACTTGAGCTTTGTACAAGGAGCTAAGAATGGATCAAATCACATTTCTTCTACATGCTAATTTCCCGTTGAGCCAGCCCTATTTCTTGAAGATGCTGTCTTTTTCCACTGGATGGTTGTAGGTCTTTTGCCAAAGATCAAGTGACCATAGGTGTGTGGGTTCATTTCTGAGTCTTCAATTATATTCCATTGATCTACCTGTCTGTTACTTTACCAGTACCATGCAGTTTTTATCACAATTGCTCTGTAGTACAGCTTGAGTTCAGGCATGATGATTCCACCAGAGGTTCTTTTGTCATTGAGAATAGTTTCTGCTATCCTAGGTTTTGCTATTCAAGATGAATTTGCAAATTGCCTTTTCTATTTAAATCTTTAATCTGATCCTAATTTAACTTTGGTACTTGGTATTTGTCTAGAGAATTGTCCATTTCATCCAGGTTTTCCAGTTTTGTTGAGTATAGCATTTTGTAGTTGGATCTGATGATTTTTTTTTTATTTCCTTAGATTCTGTTGTTATATCTCCCTTTTCATTTCTGATTTTGTTAATTAGGATACTGTCACTGTGCTCTCTAATTAGTCTAGCTAAGGGTTTATCTATCTTGCTGATTTTCTCAAAGATCTAACTCCTGGTTTGGTTGATTTTTTGTATAGTTCTTTTTTGTTTCCACTTGGTTGTTTTCAGCTCTGAGTTTAATTATTTCCTGGTATCTATTCTTCTTGAGTGAATTTGCTTCCTTTTGTTCTAGAGCTTTTATGAGTCCTGTCAAGCTGTTAGTGTGTGCTCACTACAGTTTCCTTTAGGAGGCACTCAGGGCTATGAGTTTTCCTCTTAGGACTGCTTTCATTGTGTTCCATAAGTTTGGGTATGTTGTGGCTTCATTTTTATTAAACTCTAAAAAGTCTTAATCACTTTCTTTATTTCTTCCTTGACCAAGTTATCATTGAGTAGAGTGTTGTTCAGCTTCAACATGTATGTGGGCTTTCTATTATTTATGTTGTTATTGAAAATCAGCCTTAGTCCACGGTGGTCTGATAAGGTGCATGGGATTATTTGAATATTTTTCTATCTGTTGAGGCCTGTTTTTTTAAGGGCCAATTTTGGAGAAGGTACCATGAGGTGCTAAGAAGGTATATCCTTTGTTTTAGGATGAAATGTTCTACAGATATCTGTTAAATCCATTTGTTTCATAACTTCTGTTAGTTTCACTGAGTCTCTGTTTCCTTTCTGTTTCTAGGATCTGTCCATTGATGAGAGTAGACTGTTGAAGTCACCCACTATTATTGTGTAAGGTGTAATCAGTGCTTTGAGATTTAACAAAGTTTCTTTAATGAATGTAAATGCCCTTGCATTTGGAGCATAGATGTTCAGAATTGAGAGTTTATCTTGCTAAATTTTACCTTTTTATGTAAGTAAGAATTGTCCCTCCTATCTTTTTTGAGAACTTTAGTTTGAAAGTCAATTTTATTCAATATTAGAATGGCTACTCCAGCTTCTTTCTTGTCACCATTTGCTTGGAAAAATATTCTCCAGGCTTTTATTCTAGGTAGTGTCTGTCTTTGTGCTGCAGGTGGTTTTCCTATATGCAGCAAAATGCTGGGTCTTGTTTTAGTAACTAGTTTCTTAGTCTATGTCTTTTTCTTGGGGAATTGAGTCCATTGATATTAAGAGATATTAAAGAAAAGTCATTATTAATTCCTGTCATTTTGGTTGTTAGAGTTGGAATTCTGTTCATTTGGCTATCTTCTTTTAGGTTTGTTAAAAGATTACTTTCTTGCTTTTTCTAGAGCTCAGTTTCCTTTTATGTTTTGGAGTTTTCCCTTTTTGATCTTCTGAAAGGCTGGATTTGTGGAAAGATATTGTATAAATTTGGTTTTGTCATGGATAACCTTTGTTGCTCCATCTATGATAATTGAGAGTTTTGCTTGGTATAGTAGCCTGGGGTGACATTTGTGTTCTCTTCGGGTCTGTATGATATCTGCCCAGAATCTTCTGGCTTTGATAGTAAGTCTGGTGTAATTCTGATATGTCTGTCTTTATATGTTACTTAACCTTTTTCCATTTCTGCTTTTAATTTTCTTTCTTTGTTTTTCTTTTGATTATTATTTGTCAGGAGGAATTCCTTTTCTGGTCCCAACTATTTGGAGTTCTCTAGGGTTCTTTTATTTCTATAGGCATCTCTTTCTTTAGGTTGGGGGAATTTTCTTCTATAATTTTTGCTGAAGATATTTACTGGCCCTTTATTTTGGAAATCTTCCTTCTCATCTATACCTATTTTCCTTAGGTTTGGTCTTCTCATTTTTTCTTGGATTTCCTGGATGTTTTGGGTTAGGATATTTTTGCATTTCACATTTTCTTTGATTGTTGTGTCAATGTGTTCTGTGGTGTCTTCTGCACCTGAGATTCTCTCTTCTATCTTTTGTATTCTCTTGCATCAATGGCTCCTGACTTCTTTCCTAGGATTTCTATCTTCAGAGTTGTCTCTCTTTGTGATTTCTTTATTGTTTCTACTTCCACTTTTAGATCCTGGATGGTTTTATTCAATTTTTTCACCTGTTTTGTAGTACTTTCCTGTAACTCTTTAAGGGATTTTTGTGTTTCCACTTTAATGACTTCTACCTGTTTCCCTGTGTTCTCCTGAATTTCTTTAAGGGGGTTATTTATGTCCTCCTTATAGTCCTCCATTATAATCATGAGAAGTGACTTTGGATCTTGCTTTTCTGGTATGATGCTATTCAGGACTTGCTATGGTGGGAGATTTAGGTTCTGATGATGCCAAGTGTCCTTGGTTTCTGTGGCTTCTGTTTTTAAGCTTGCCTCCTGCCATCTGATTATCTCAACTGCTCCCTGTCCTCAATATATCTGATTGGAGCCTGTCCTTCCTGTAATCCTGGTTGATTCAGAATTCCTCAGAGTCCAGCTTTCTCTGAGATCCTGTGATTCTGGGATTCTGTGTTCCTGAGATTCTGGGTGTGTCAGTGTTCTTGGCAGTCAATCTTCCTCTAAGACCCTGAGATCCTTGGATCCTAAGATCCTGTGCGTGTTAAACTTCCTGGAAGTGGTACCTCCTCTGGGGACCATTGGGCTGTCTGATGGGTTCAAAACCAAGGTAGACCAGGGCTGACATAAAGCAACCTGAGCAGCTAGTCAGACAGGGTTCCTGTTTCCCTGCTCCTGCTAGTTCCAGGGACTTCCAGTTGTGTTGGAACAGATGTTGTGTTCTACTCACCAGTGATCCTAATATCCTGAGCATGCTAGGGTGCCTAGGGAATGGAGAGTCCTCTGGGGACTGTGGTACTGTCTGCTGAGTTCGAGGCCAAGGTGGCCTGGAGCTGGCACCAACTGGAAGGTAATATTTTATTTCTATTACTAGTATTGTTCAGCCTAACGTACAAGAGTCAGGGAATGACATAAGTAAAAATCATATGTAAACTGAGATTAGTTGGAAGAAGTGTGGGAAGGATAATAAAAAATATATCATACCATATCCCTGTAAGAATTTTGGGTATGACTTCTTCCAGGGATGAAAACTCAGAAATTGGACATGATATATAAAGAAAAAGGGATTAAAAATAAACAAAGTCAGACAATAACATTAACAGATGTGCTATAGATAACATACAGAATGTCTTGTGCTATAAAAATATATAGAATCTATCAATACAAAAATATATCAATTAATACTGTATTTTTATAAGATGTTTGGCAAGAGTGATAGCTTCAGACAATTGCAATATTTTGAGAAATATTTAGCTGATCATTATTTTCACACATCATTTCCCTGACTAGTGTGACCAAAGAAGTGAGACCTTAAATATCAACAATGTAAATGATAGACTAAATGGCAAAAGATTGGAAATAGATACTTTACATCCAAGTAAAATACAGGCTTGATATAATATGGAAAACAGTTTGATCAGACTGCTCTTATCTTAATAGAACTGCCAGAGTCCACTTTCCTCACACTGGTTAAGACAGAGCAATTAGGAAATGCAAAAGAATTCAATAAGTTAGATAAGGGAAATGACAGTTAGATCTATGATAAGGAACTTTCAGAAGAGTGGCTTTGAAAGTTAAGAACCCTAAAAATGGTCAGATTTGTTCCATAAAATCTTGAATTTAATTTATTTATTCACATTACATCTCACTCATTGCCCCCTTTCTGTCACTCCCTTCCTCAAGTTTTCTCCCTCCTCCCTCCCCTTCTCTGAGAGATGGGGGGACTCCTGAGTATCACCCAACTATGACACATCAAGTCTCTAGGGGGTTATGTGCATCCTCAGCCACTGAGGCCAAACTAGAAGAACATAGCCCACCAAGAGGCAAAGGCTTTTGGGATAGACCCCACTCCATTTGTTGGGGAGCCACATGAAGTCCAAGTTGCAGGACTCCTATATAAGTGCAGGGATGCCCAGGTTCACTCGTGAATACTCTTCCATTTGTGGTTCAGACTTTAACAGCCCCAAGGGTCCAGATTAGTTAAATACATTGGTCTTCCTGTGGATTTCCTTTCCCCTTTGGGGCCCTCAATTCTTCCCCCTGTTGGCTGTGGGTGTCTGTTTGCATCTGAGTCAGACACCAGGTGCAATAACCAGTTGTGCTGGTTATTGGCTGGCAATTCTATCCCCCATTCCTGTGTTAATTACCTGAGTCTCCGCTCTATCCCTGTCTCTGTGTTTCTTGTAGACAGGATAAATTTGGGGTTGAAAGTTTTGTTGGTGGTTTATTGTCCCTATCACTCCCCTAAGGTTCCTGCCTGGCTATAGGAGATAGCTTTTTGTGGCTCTATATCTCCAATGCTGTGAGTCACAGCTAAGATCATCCCCATTAATTCTTGGGCACCTCATTATGCCAGGTCTTTGTCACATCCTGGAGATTCTCTGACCTCCCTACCCCTGTCAGTAGCAGATTTCCAGTCATTCTCATGGCCATCTGGACATCTCTCCTTTCTCTTCCCACACTTGATCCAAATCCTCTCATTCTGCTTCCCATCTCTTCCCCCACTAAACTCCCTTTTTCCATCTGCCTCATGGATACTTCAATCACCTTTCTAAGTGACAGTCAAGCATCACTCCTTGTGCCTTCCTTCTTGAGTAGCTTCTTTGGGCACATGAAGTGTAGCATTGGTATCCTGTATTTTAGGGCTAATAATCACTTATAAGTGAGTACATACCATTCCTGTCTGTTGTGACTGGTTTACCTCACTCAGAATATTCCATCCATTTATCTGCTATATTCATGACTCATTTGTTCTGAAAGGCTGAATAGTACTCCAGTTTGTAGAAGTACCATATTTTCTTTATGCATCCTTCAGGTGAGCAACATCTAGTTTGTTTCCAGTTTCTGGCTATTACAAATAAAGCTCAACATAGATAAACAAGTTTCTTTATGTTTTGGTAAAGCATCAGTTGGTTCTATATCTAGAAGAAGTATAACTGGGTCTTGAGATAGAACTTTTCCCAGTTTTCAGAGAAACAGCCAAAATAACTTCCAAAGTGATTGTACAAGTATTCACTCTCACCAGCATTGGAAAAGTATTCTCCTTATTTTTAATCCATGCTAGCATGTGTCATTTCCTGAGATGTTTTATCTTAGCTATTTTGATGGGTGTTAGTTGGAATCTCAGATTTGTTTTTATTTGCAGTTTCCCAGATTGTTAAGGACTTTGAAAATTTCTTTAAGTGATTTTTCAGCAATTTGAGATTCCTGTTAGAATTGTGCCCCAATTTTAAATTGAATTATTTGGGTTGCTGGTACCTAACTTCTTTAATTCTTTATAAATTTTAAATATAAGCCCTCTGTCAGATGTTTAGGCTCGTGAAGATCCTTTTCTAACTTGGAGGCTCCCAATTTGTCCTATTGAGAGTATACATTGCCTTACAGAGTTTTTGCAGTTTCATCAGGTCCCATTCATCAGTTATTAACCTTAAAGCCTGAGTCATTGGTGTTCTGTTTAGGAAATTGTCTCCTACACCAATGTACTCAAGGCTAGTACCACATTCTCTCCTATGAGCTTTAGTGCATCTAGTTTTCTGTTGAGGTCATTGATCTGCTTGGACTTGAGTTTTGTGCAGGGAGATAAATATAGATCTATTTGCATTCTTCTACAGGTAGACATTTAATTAGACTAGCACCATTTGTTCTTTTTTCAATGTATGGTTTTGGCTTCTTTATAAAAACTCAAGTGTCTATGGGTGGGTGAGTTGATTTCTGAGCCTTTGTTTTCATGACATTGATCAACTTGTCTGTCCCTATACTGATAGCATGCAATTTTTATTAGTATTACATTTTAGTGCAGCTTGAGGTCAGGGAATATGATTCCTCTTGAAGTTCATTTATTGGTAAGAATTATTTGGGCTATTGTAGGTTTTTTTCCATATAAAGTTGAGAATTGCACTTTCAAGGTCTACAAAACTTTGTATTGGAATTTTGATGGGGATTGCATTGCTGGCCCTGAACTTGAGAACATCCAGACTAAGTTCTCTAAGGAGCTAAAATTATAATCTTGCATTACTAAGCTAAGGTCATTTCACATTTAAAGAATATTATTTCTTATTAGGTTACTATAGGGTTTTACATGTCTGTTGTGTATTTTAAATACCAATCCCTTATCAAATGGGTTGTGTAAAAATGGTTTGTCTATTTCTATATATTGTTTAATCTTGGGATAACGTGTTCTAATTATAGATGACAGAAGCAACAATTAATAAAACCCTGTCTGAGAATGTAAGAGAGTTACATTTTCCTTTCCTTTCCTTTCCTTTCCTTTCCTTTCCTTTCCTTTCCTTTCCTTTCCTTTCCTTTCCTTTCCTTTCCTCTCTCTCTCTCTCTCTCTCTCTCTCTCTCTCTCTTTCTCTCTCTCTTTCCTTCTTTGCCTATTTTCAGCATTGCTTTGCTGTATATGTTTTGGGAGCCTCATATCAGTTGGTGTATGCTTCCTGGTTGGGGATCCAAGTTAATTGAGACTGCTGGTCCTACTACCGGGTCCTACTAGGTCACCCTCCTCCTCAACTACTTCCAGCTTTCCCCAAATTCAACCACAGGGTTCAGCAGCTTCTGTACATTGGTTGGGTACAAATATCAGCATCTGACTCTTTCAGCTGCTTGTTGGGTCTTTCAGAGGGCAGTCATGATAGGTACCTTTTTGTGAGCATTCGATAGCCTCCATAATAGTGTGGGGGAATGTCAGAGCCAGGAAGCAGGAGTGGGTGGGTTGGTGAGCAGATGGAGGGGGGAAGGGATAAAGAGTGGTTGTTTTTTTGGGGGGTAACCAGAAAAGGGGATGACACTTGAAATGTAAATAAAGAAAATATCCAATAAAAAATAGTGTCAGTTCTTGGGGCCTCCCCTTAGGCTAGATTCCACTTTGGGCCTGTCATTGGACCTTCTTTTCCTCAGGCTCTTCTCCATTCCATTCCTGCAGTACTTTCAGACAGGAACAATTCTGGGTCAGTGTTTTGGCTGTGGGATGGCAACCCCATCCCTCATTTGATGCCCTGTAATGAGGACATCCTGAGTTTTTCAAGCAAATGGATGGAACTAGAAAATACAATCCATATTACGCTTCTGAGTGAAATAACTCAGGCACAAAAGGACATGTACAGTATATACTCACTAATAAGTGGATATTAGCAAAAAAGAAAAAAAAAGTGCCAAATACCCAAGATACAGCCCAAATAACTCAACATGGTCAACAAGCTGAAGGGCCAAATTAGGATGCCTCAGTCCAACTTAGGAGGGAAAAGAAACGTACTTCAAGATGGGAGGGAGGGACATGGGAGGAAAAGGAGATTGGAAGGCAGCAGAGAGGGGAATCTGATATGGTATTGGGTGTGGGAAAAGGGATGAAATTACTGAGGCCCAGCAGAAAGAAGGGAAACATGCAACCTCAGGAAGTAAGAGGTTAGGGAGATCCTACAGAATATCCCAAGGAAGTGAGAGATTCTTGGGAGTAAAGAGAGGGACCTAGCCGGGCATGGTGTCGCACGCCTTTAATCCCAGCACTTGGGAGGCAGAGGCAGGCAGATTTCTGAGTTCGAGGCCAGCCTGGTCTACAAAGTGAGTTCCAGCACAGCCAGGGCTATACAGAGAAACCCTGTCTCGAAAAAAACAAAAACAAACAAACAAACAAAACAACAACAACAACAACAACAACAAAAGAGGGACCTTAGATGAAATGCCATACATTGGAGAGAGGGAACTTGTAGAGCCCACACTCTTCTTTCTAGTGATGATTTCTTTCACCTTTATGACACTTCATGTTGGTGTAATCTAATTTATCTCCTTTCCCTTTATTGTATGTTCATTTGAGGATACTTCACAACATAAAACATAGCTTTGGAGCTCATATTCACAGAAGAAGGTCTTTCATACCTTCACATTGTGGTTTGAGACTTCCAACTCTTAAATCTAATATTCAGTGAATTTATTACAGCTGTTACTAAAAACAATGAAAAGATATCATGTGCTGTTGAACATGTAGAGAAAGGGGAACAGTTGCATATTCCTATCTGGTTTATTAATGCTTAAAAGACTATGGGAATTTCTCAGAGACTTCAGAACTGAACAGACACTAGTTTCACCAATTTCTTATATCTTTCTAATGGAAATCATATTTTTATCTCAGAGATGTGGTCTACCATGCTCCGAGATGTAGTAGTAACAATAAGTAGATTTTAAACTGACTTAGGCATTCATCAATGACTGTAAGAAAGCAAATATTGTGTGTATATGTGTGTGTGTTTATGTGTGTGTGTGTTTATGTGTGTGTGTTTGTGTGTGTATGTGTGTATGTGTGTATGTGTGTGTTTATAGTTCTGTGTAGCAAGTGCTCTGTGTGTAGTTGTGTGTAGCTAGTGCTTTGTGATAAATTATGTAAACTTTGGGGAGATTTTGGAAAATGAATTAAGTAGCCCCAAAAGACAAAATATAGCCATACATCTATATAGATCCAGATATTAATACCCAAAGAAACAAAACAGATTGATGATCACTACAGCTTGGAATGAGGTAACTGCCATTATATTCAACAATGCATATGAAATCAAAGTTACAACAGGAGATTTTGTTCAATAAAAACATATATAGTGATGAGAATATTTATTAATCATACTGCATATTTGAATATTACAGCCATTAATTTTTTATCTACAAATCAAACAGTAAATATGCCAGGCAATATACATGTTGATTTATTTATTTGCTAATTCTATTGTGCTGACATATATAGAATATCATATTGTAATCAAAAATACTAATACAATTCAAAGTAACATTTTGACCAATGATATGTAGCAAATAGAGCTGTGGTCCCTTGGGATTGCATAAATAATATCATAGTTAATGTTGTTTTTATAAGTATATGGTACTTAAAATTTGCTTAATGATACAGGTCCTCATTTAGTTTATGGTAAAATAATTTTGAATACTATCATTAATTGATTGGAGAAATTGTAATTATTTGGTTATCACATTTATATACTACAAGATATTGAGAGTTTTGAGTGAAAATTTATATTTGGCTACAAATGAATGTCTTGGTGAACCTAAGTATAATGATCAAAGAAGATCTAATACTTCACTAAGCCTTGATATATGCAGCACATTGGACTGTGATATTTTTAAATTGCTTTAAAATGCAAATTGTTTTTTAGTTCTTGATGTATTTCTTTCAGATCTTGAGTATCTGGTCAATGCAATATTCTGTTCAAAGTAAGAGGCTTTCAAAACCCAGCACTATCTTTCTGACAGGAAAGATAACCTTTCTCTCCTCTTAAACAGTTATTCACAATTATTTGATATCATTTATCTACTTTCCACAGTGTTCCGACAGCTCTGGCATTTTGCCATGTTCACTGCACTTTTCTCTAAGATGATATGTTAGAGCTTCTTCTTGCTCTGATTCTTAATGGGTACTGAAAACTATTACATCCAAAGAAATATGTCAGAATACACTTTTATTTACATTTTAATGATATACTTACGCTGACAGAATGAAGTATTCCCAAAAGCCAAATACTATAATCATATTTAAAATGAAATGAATACATATTATCTTGTTATAATGCTATTATAATTATTTAATATGTTTAGAAACAAAATTAAATATATATTAGATAAATTCAAAAATATCAACGTAAGCTAAATTAAAGTGAGGTAAACTGTTTAAGAGTTCCACATCAGTTCTGTAGGTGAAGCTGATTCTAAGAGTATCTAAGATCATCATTAATTGAACTTTATGAATTATTATAAAGAAATATCAGAACTTGGGATAGGTTGTAGATATAAAACATGTTTCTGGTAAGAGCTGGAGGAGGAGTAGCCTATTAATATAATCAAAATGAAGTGTTTGTTGAAGGATTACTTTCTTGTTATTTCTAAGGTGTAGTTTCCTTCCTTGTGTTGGTGTTTTCCTGTTATTATCCTTTGAAGGGCTAGATTTGTGGAAAGATGTTGTGTGAATTTGGTTTTGTCATGGAATACTTTGGTATCTCCATCTATGGTAATTGGGAGTTTTGCTGGGTATAGTAGCCTAGGCTGGCATTTGTGTTCTCTTAGGATCCGTATAACATCTGTCCAGGATCTTCTGGCTTTCATAGTCTCTGGTGAGAAGTCTGGTGTAATTTTAATAGGCATGCCTTTATATGTTACTTGGCCTTTTTCCTTTACTGCTTTTAATATTCTGTCTTTATTTAGTGCATTTGTTGTTCTGATTATTATGTGTCAGGAGGAATTTCTTTTCTGGTCCAGTCTATTTGGTATTCTGTAGGCTTCTTGTATGTTCATGGGAATCTCTTTCTTTAGGTTTGGGAAGTTTTCTTCTATAATTTTGTTGAAGATATTTGCTGGCCCTTTAAGTTGAAAATCTTCATTTTCATCTACCCCTATTTTCGGAAGGTTTGGTCTTCTCATTGTGTCCTGGGTTTCCTGGATGTTTTGAGATAGGATCTTTTTGCATTTTGCATTTTCTTTGATTGTTGTGCCCATGTTCTCTATGGAATCTTCTGCACCTGAGATTCTCTCTTCCATCTCTTGTATTCTGTTGCTGATGCTCACATCTATGGTTCCTGATTTCTTTCCTAGGGTTTCTGTCTCCAGAGTTGTCTCCCTTTGGGTTTTCTTTATTTTTTCTACTTCCCTTTTTAGGTCTTGGGTGGTTTTGTTCAATTCCATCACCGGTTTGCTTGTATTTTCCTGTATTTATTTAAGGGTTTTTGTTTGTTTGTTTGTTTGTTTGTTTCCTCTTTAAGGATTTCTACTTGTTTTGCAGTGTTTTCCTGTGATTCTTTAAGTGAGTTATTAATGCCTTTTTTAAGGTCCTCTACCAGCATCATGAGATATGAATTTGAATCCCAATCTTGCTTTTCAGGTGTGTTGGGGTGACCAGGACTGGCTGAAGTGGGAGTGCTGGGTTCTGATGATGGTGAGTGGTCTTGTTTTCTGTTGGTAAGAATCTTATATTTGCCTTTCGCCATCTGGTAATCTCTGGTGTTAGTTGCTATTGTTGTCTCTGTCTGGAGTCTGTTCCTCCTGTGATTCTTTGTCAGCTTTCCTGGGAGTTCAGCTCTCTTCTGAGTAATATGGTCACAGTACTCTCTTCAGGCAAGCTCTCCTCTCGTTGGGAGGGTGCACAGAGGTCTGGCCTTCAGACCTGCCTCCTGGCTGAAGATGAAGGCCTGAAGATGAAGGCCTGAAACAGGGCCTGTCCCAGAAGATGGGTTGCCTCTGCCGTCTATGTGCTCACCTGCACAGACTGTTCCGCAAGGAACCCAAGACATAAGATGGCTCTCTCACCTACTTCTGCAGGCAGAGCCCTCCTGGGCAAACACCTCTCCTCCCGCTGGGAACTTGCCCGGACTTCTAGAGCCCAAAATGGAGTCTGTCCCAGAAGCTGTGTTGCTACTGCCTGTCCCAGAAGCTGTGTTGCTTCTACAGTCTTCACTCTCACCTGCTTAGACTGGTCTCTGAGGGACCTGGGACCCAAGATGGTTCCCTTGGGAACTCTGGCAGGCAAAGCCTTCTGGGGCAGACACCTCTTCTCTGGTGGGGAAGGTGCCTGGATGTCTAGAGCCAGATATGGCGTCTGCCCCCCCTTTTTCTATCCTGAGTTTTTTGTTAGTCAGATAAATTTAAAAATCACTCTTTCTATCTCTGAAGAATTGAATTGGAATTTTGATGGGGATTGTATTGAATCTGTAAATTGCTTTTGGTACAATGGCCATTTTTATCACATTAATCCTGCTGACCCATGAGCCTGGGAGATCGTTCCATCTTCTGAGGTCTTTTTCAGTTTCTTTAGTCAAATACTTGTCCTTGTCATACAGATCTTTCACTTGCTTAGGGTCACACCAAGATATTTTACATTATTTGTACTATTGTGAAGGTTGTTGTTTCCTTATTTCCTTTCTCATACCATTTATCATTTGATTAGAGAAAAGCTACTGATTTGTTTAAATTAATTTTATATCCAGCCACTTTGCTGAACTTGGTCATCAGCTATAGGAGTTCTCTCATGAGCTTTTTTGGGGGAGGTCACTGATGTATACTATCATATCGTCAGCAAAATAGTGATACCTTCACTTCATCCTTTCCAATTTGTATACCCCTGATCTCCTTTTGTTGCCTAATTACTCTAGGCACAGCCCCTAGTTGAGAGATTGGGCCACCCATCCACCTCAATATTAGTAATCCAGAATTCCCCCGTCCAAAAGAAATGCAGGAACAAATAATGGAGCAGATTCTGAAGGAAAGGCCATCCAGGAACTGCCCCATCTAGGGATCCATCTCATATGCTGACACCAAACCCAGACACTATTGCAGATGTCAAGAAGTACTGAGTGGGGAGTGGGTTAGCAGTTGGGGGAGTACCCTCATAGAAGCAGGTGAGGGGGGAAGGGATAGGACTTTTGTGGAGGGGAAACTGGGAAGAGGGTAACATTTGAAATATAAATAAATAAAACAACCAATAAAAATTATGAAAAATGAAAATCCTTCCCCCCAAATTTGTTCAGTATTAACTTAAAATATTAGATCATAACATATAATGGTTTAAAAAAAAAAAACTTTAATTTTTCCATTGGTTGAACAATGTTGGATTTGTATATAAACACATTCTATTTTTACTTGTTTATGTATTTTACAGAAATGACTCTTGCATTCTGAATTAATGTGCTGTAGACTTTGATCTCACCATTTTCTCTCTCTTTGGAAACTACTGTGTTCTTGCTTGTGATGTCATTTCTTGATCTACATCTCATGTGTTCTCCTCCATGGAGTCTATCCCCATAATAAAGTTTGCCAATGATCCTCACAGATTACAAATTCTCTTATGTCTTTTCTATATTAATAATCTATATAGGAAATATTGTTTTGCTGTTGGGGAAATCAGTAGTGAGCAGAAGTGTCTTCTCTGAAAGTATGAGGAAATCTTGAATTTCCAGCACACATGCAAAACAACAGCTTTGGCTCAGCATGAAAATAGCACAAGCACTAGGAGGTGGAGACAAACAGATAACAGGAGATCACTGGCCAGCTTGTTTTTCTGAAATGCAAGATACAGATTCTGGAATATCATCTTGAGGCAATATGGCTGAAAGGCTTGAAGGAGCACACTCTGTCTTAATCTTGCATTTGCATGGGAGCACAAACACACATATCAACTAGAAAACATACACATACATACACATACAGAGACATACACTATATTTTTTATGAATTTCATTATAATTAAAAAGGAAAAGTTATTTTTATTATCACTATCATTAGATCACCTGTTTCCTGTTGATAACAATTAACTCTCCATGGTTTTAAAACTGCACTAATTTTTATATAATTGAACAGAAAACCTTTTTTTTTTCATGAGACTTTTATATGTGTTCATAGACAACATTTCTGTCTTAGCATAACCCTGCTTGAGTTACTGTTATTTTTTTCTCTTGTGTGTCTTGAAAATCCTGGAAGGTGTTTACCAAATGAATACCATTAATGATACTTCACGATCTAAGATTTGTCAGTGAAATTGGACTGTGAAGAAGCAGCCAGTTTGCAATAATGCATTAACAGAATGTATTAACAGGGTTTCTAACAGTATGTTTACCTCGTCAATTATAATTATTAAGATTCCTTTTTATATATAATTTGACATTTATAATCATATGGGTCCTTAATGTAATATATAATTGTTTATTGCTTTTGGTTTTATCCTATTTCTTACAATCCTCTGCTAAACTACGTGAATTCTGAGATCATGAATATTACTCTCACTGTTTAGGCATACCTACAATATGTGAGTGTGTTTGCTATGTGTATGTGAACATCTAAATTATAGGCATAAACAAAGTAACACGTTCCTTCATTCCTTCACTACAAAATAGTTAACAATGTTCACCTAAAGCAAGCACGAGATTGTTCATGATATACCCTGCTGTTTTTCTACTGTTGAAATTGAGATCTCTTCCAATTTTTACCTTGAAATTTATGCAAACATCCTGTAATGTGTCAGAGTTTTTCCTTCATGGTGAAAGAAGTTTTCTAAGATAGATGGTATTAAAGAACTTAGTTTAAAAAGGTATTCTCAGGCTGGGGAAGGAGCTTCATGTTATGTCACATGTCCAATATACATTGGTCCTGATTTTAAGCCTTAGAAATACAATAAGTTTCCAAAAAGTATTTTCAATAATTTGTAATATTTTATAAAATGTAAATGACTACTGAAGTATATAAAGTACTTTTCAATGTTGCATATTGCCTAACAATTTGGTCATATAAGTCAAATACTGTAGAGACACATTTAAAACTGCATGTTTGTTTATGTATATTTGAAATTTTATAGAGTACGTACTATAGTAGTTATAAAAATACATATAATAAAAATAATCATCTAAACTCAGATGTGATGTGATCATTAAAGCAATTTTATTGTCTCTTTTATAAAATAGAATAAAGGAATTCTAATTATGTTTTTCCTTTTCTAACTTTCATAGAAATAGTTTTGAAAGCTAATAGGGCCAGTCAAATAAGGAATAGTAGATTCTGAAAGTTAGATCTGTTTTGTGGAAAATTTGAAACCACATAGTGCATAGGCACACACAGCACATAGACCCAGTGCAATATGTTTGAGGCCATGCATCATGTCGACACACCTGCATGTTCACATGGGCATGCGCGCGCGCGCGCATGTGCACGCGCGCGCGCACACACACACACACACACACACACACACACACACACACACACACAAGCTCACAGCAATGAATCAATGACTGCAGTTTCAGCTATGGCACACACTTACATATATTTCTTTTCTATACATGAAGAGATACGAATTACGTTTTGAAACAATACTATTGTTTATTTTGTGAATCCAATTCAATGTTTCAATATTTGTGTATTAAGTGTCATTCTTAGGCAAATTAATGGTTTGAAATAATCTGGTAAGTAATGAAGATATATTAAATCTTTGTGAAATGAAATAAATAAATTTGTGTATAATTTTTGAATTTTTGGTTTAAAAGAGTAAAGAAAAGTATTTTAATTGAGACAGTCAAAGAAATCAAACAAGAAGAACAAACTTGGTTGTGTAAATAGTCCTACTTTCAAGAGGTTCTGATATCTGTCCCTCTGTCTTTCAGAATATTAATTGCTCATAAATGTTCATGGGTGTATGTGTCACATTAATGGGCTGGTTTAAATCCACACAAGTTACTGATTATTCAACTGCCAGTAATTATACTGCAGGCTTTTCCTTCTGTACTCCTGCATATTATGTAAACTAGCCAATTTGGTGCCTCATCACCGATTTAGAATTCAGCTTTGAATATAAGAGGAATAGTTGCTATTATAATTATAATTCAGCATTCACTTATTTTCTAAAACAAGGAGTGGGAGAGATATATTGGAATATTTAAATGCAGCCAGTGATACGCATGAATATTTATTGGTTTTCCCTGTTTGTATAAAATTGTCCAAAATTTGTTTTGTTATTCATCGAAGAGTTTTTGTTTAATTCTTATGTTTAAAGGGTACATGAAAAATTCCATTGTTTCACATCCATATGAAAAAAACCTGCACTTTTAATTAGAATACTTGTTGCAATGTGTTATCATCCTATATATAACATTTTTTAAAAGCTATTCTCATTTTGTAAATGTATATGTATCACTTACTCTTTTACAAAAGTACCTATGGAATGAATAACGTTAGTGTACTGATGATTAAAACCACTTTTATATTTCATTCCTATATAAGTTTAAGCAAGGAATAAGTAGGCACACCTGTGGTATTATTTTAAAACAATTACCAGAGATAAGGCATAAATTATCTAAGCTTTTATTATCTGCTTCTTTAATGTTTCATGAAGGAATATGCTTTTTGTTTTTATTTTTATATTTTAGTTTCCATTTTATATCTATATATTTGAATTTTTCATTTTACCAACAGTCTCCTTCTCATCCCTCTTTACATAATCCTTTCTCCCAGATTCTTATAGCCTTTTATCTTTATGTGTGTGACTCACTGTGATTGATGTGACTTTTTTGCTAGAGATTGAGTGAAAGTTTATGTATTACAGCAAGGGAAACTTACATTTAATACAGAAGGCTGCTCAATTAAAAAAAAAAAGTTGAACATTTCATGCAATTGTATAATGTACTTTCTTTGCTACAACCACTCCACTAGTGACCTGCCTGACAGGCTGGAAAGTCTGGGCGCGTTCCCGAGGCAAAAAGTTCATGGAAACTTAGTCTCCTGGAATTGTGGCATCCTGTATAAAGAATGCTCCAATGTCCTTGCTTTAGTTGGTAAACAGATCTGTGTGTTTTCCCTTAATATTGCTTCATTATAAGTGCTTCTAAAGATTGAATTTTTGACATAGAGCTAGGTTAGATTCTAGGCAATCCTTGATCCAACCTTGGGCATGAATAGCTAAGTCACTGCCCTACACAGGAATTCACCAGTATCTAGGAATAAAGAAGTTTGCAGCCTGAAGAGGAACCAGACTAGATACTTAGAACTATAGCTAACTGAGTTACACCCAGATACAAGTATTTACAATGGTCTAGGGGGAAGGTGGACTATAGTCTACAATAGGAACTATGGCTTCTAAGATGAAGTGGACCTTAGGTGGAGCTGGTTTTGATCCCAGTTGTTTAACATGGAATCATATCCCAGTTGGTTCCTGCCAGTCCTTTCTGTGTCTGCATTCCTCTGTTTTGTGTAAGAATCTAGTAACCTCTAGTAACCTCATTGTATCTTGCCGGTGTGTCACCTAACTTTCCTATATATAAAACGTTTGATGCTGGGTTTGACAAATTCACTCAAAACTACTCCTTCGTGTAGTGTCTGTTTGCCACTCACTGAATCCTTGCCCACTTTGCTCCAGAAAACTCGACCCAAGCAGACAAGGGGTCCAGAGTGTCTGCAGTATTTCTTCAAAATCACCTCTTACTATGTATCTCCAAATATCAGCCCTAGATATCAGCCCTAGATTGCTGCCTGAGTAGTTGTGGGGCTTTGATGGCTGTGTGGAAAGAAAGTCAATTTTACTTGGGGTGGAGTTACCTCACATGTTATTCATGAATCAGTGGACAAGCCCATATCTGAGTGGGATACATTAGATTCAGAGAGTTAAAAATGTATTAATTGATTAGCTAATAATCATCATGCATCTTCAGTCGCTCATTAGAAAATTGAATTTGAAGAACATATAAGCATAACCTCAAGGTAGAAAATAATATCTGATAATCTTGAGTTATAAGAATCATGACTGACATAATCATGCTGTATGAGACCATTATACTGGAGCCTAATGGAGCTGGACATTCCTTTTGTATGCCTCAAAATAATGAGAACTCCTAATCTATTATTCAGGAGTATTTTTTGTTAGTGTTTGTTTGTATGTTTTTATTGTTTCTTTTTTTCTTTTTGGCTTTGTACACATTTCTGTACTTCTTGGCCAAAGCTGGAGAATCGTGGTACCATGAATACAAGTAGCATTCAATTTGAAGTACAGGCATGTCATCAAGGGTATCGTCTAGTTTGGCTTTCAATATTTTCCTACAAAGTAAATAACTGGTATTTTAAATGGTTAATTTAAAAAATCAGTTCTGAGGTTTATGTGACAGTTTGATCTAAATTACACAAGCTCTGACCCTCTTAGCAAAGAATTTTCAGGGAAGATTATTCTCCTACCTCTCATGTGAATTCAGCTACTGTACAAGAAGTACTTTTTAAAGTTCTAGTATTTACTTCAGTATTTATTAATTATTTAAGAATGAATAACAATTGAATATTACATATCTGAAATAAATGCAATAAAAAAAAAACGCTTTGTATTTGGATCAGTCGAGTTGTCAGAATGTTTATGCACTTATGGTATGATATAAATTTTACAGTGTTTGACAGAAAAGAGTAATAGCTCATGTTTCCTAACATATGCGAGGACACAGCAGGAGACTCCATCTTAGTAAGTCTGTTCTGAAATACCACACTATCTGTTCTGAAAGCTTAAACTAGGGCTTCTTATCATTCAGAAATATGAGAATAATTTTATAGTTACATATATGTGATATTTTGGTTTAATATCAATAGCATCACAATTTATTCTCTTAAATCACACAGATATTATAGCTTCATAGACCCTCAGCATCATGATATTTGTAGTGAAGTCATATTGTATAGAGGCTAATGTGAACAGAGATGCAACGCACAAGCACCTTGGCAGTATCAGCTTCTCCATGGCAATTTACATCTAATTTCCAAAATCTGGGGTGACTCAGTTTAGCTAATCTAGCTTTTGTTGAGCTTATTATCTGCTACAACTAATTTAAAAAAGACAGAATGGTCAATTCATTGTTGCCAAATTAAAGATACACTTAAACAGAAAACTAAATGATTGCTATTAATTTTTGCAACCATATTTAGGAGTCAGATGGCACAATTTTTCATCATACATATATAATTCCATTATCCACTCTGACTTTCCTACTGAGAAAATGTTAATCACTAGGAATTATAGTCCACCTAATCAATATTTAATAATTTCAATTAATGATATAACTATTTTATTCAGTGTGATTATCTGATTTGTGGCTACAAATTTTTTAGCAACTTACTTGAGAAAATTTGAATATGGGTACCTGAATTGCTAGACAGATTAAACTTTCTCCTTTAATTAGTTGTAGTTTGCACTGAACTACAGTAGTAATCTATGACTCCTTTTATATTGATTTTTGTTGAGAAATCTGTCATGTTATCTATATTTTAACTCCTCGTATATGTCGGGAGATTTATCATTTCATCAAGATAATACCAAAATCTTTGTTTCACCTTGGTCATAGGGATGAATTAATGGTTCATGTGTATTCACCTTTACAGATACCTCTATTATATTTGAATTCTTTTACTCTTAATAAATAAGGAACCCACTTCTTTGTTGCTACCCCTGAGCACATTTTCTTCACTGCAAAAGGCATGTAGTGAGAGCCTGCCTACTACAGTATATCACATATCTGTTAGAGTACAATTGAATAAGTTGCATTTGTTGTGTTTTAAATCTTGAGACTTCTCCAGATCACTCAGCTGGTATAATACTTAGTTTCCAGCTGACCATGCTGCTTGGGAATGTTTAGAACCTTAAATATTCTTTACCCTCATGGAGTAAAATAGTCATTAGACAGCCCTTGAGACTGTATATGTGCAACACTACTCCTATTTTATGTCTCCTTCATGATTAGAAATGCAGTGTGAACTGCTAGTCTCTGTCTTCTGTTACCATGGTGTATGTGTCTGTTATTAAATCTTTCTTATTACAGTGGACTATGCCTTCTAGAACTTTGCATCAAAATAAAACTTTTCTCCTTTAAGTCTCACTAGTCAGGGCAGTGAGAAATTAACATAGTTTGGGGTTTATTTTTGTTGTTGTTTTGTTTTTTCTTTTGTTTTTTACATTACTCATACATCAGATTATGGCATGACTGAGCTAAAGGGATATTTTACAAATCTATGTTTCTGTAACTTTGTACAGCTATCTTTAACTAAGCTCAATGAGGTGTTTTACTTCAATTGCAACAAATATTATCAAATATTGAGTTGTGATGTGTCATGGCATTTTATATGCTTGGCCCAGGGAGTGGCACAATTAGGTATGGCCTTGTTGGAGTAGGTGTGTCATTGTGGTGGTGGGCTTTGAGGTCTCATATCCTCAAGCTATAACCACTATGGCTCACAGTTACTTCGGCTGCCTGTGGATTAAGACGTTGAACGCTGAGCTCCTTATCCAGCACCCTGTCTGCCTAGATGCTGGCCTGTTCCCACCTTGAAGATAATGGACTGAGCCTCTGAACCTGTAAGTCAGCCCCAATTAAATATTGTCCTTTATAAGATTAGATTTGGTCATGTTATCTGTTCATAGCAATAAAACTAACTAACACAAGATGTTTTACACATAATAATATTTAATTACAATTCAAGGTGCTCAAATATACTAACACAGATCCTGGGTGATTAATATTAGTCTCTGTGTAGTAACAAATAAATACAAAGTCTATGGAGTGCAAAAAATATCTGTACTTCAAGAATTCCATCCATCAAGAGCTTCTGAATGGCTTACCCAGGTAGTCTGTTCTCCAGCTAGTTGCAGGTTGGACCTCAGAGGACAGGCGCTGTCCACATACTCTGGAATAATGGATGATTTGGCAAAAGCAAGCTTTCTTACATACCGTTTTACAAATGTGCATAAAACATATGTGAATTTTATATCCATTTGAAAAATGAAAATGTATAATTGTAATTTTAAAAAATCTGTGTCAATTTTTATGAGCTAATTGACTTGTGGAATTGTTTCTGTCTTTTTTCATGTTTATCTACAGTATAAAAATATGAAAACAAAAACAGCAGTTACTGGCTTCTGTCATATTTTTCTCATTATGCGTTCCACAATGCACTCTTCTTCAGGCTCTGACATATACTTTGCTCCAATCCTGAAGTATGACACATTCTAGTACAATTTAAAATAGTTATCTTCCAGTTAGAATGCAGGCAGTGATGGATGCAAGTTGTTTCCCTAGGGACCTTGTTAGAGAACATCACTCATATGTTCAGGGAGCGTTTGAACAAATGGACCTGCTGTTCTACCTAATGCTGTTATAATTCCTTGATACATGGTCACTGCATGTGACAATTGAGACTGTCACTTAGAACATAAGCACATTTCTAAGCTTGTTATAAAGGCTGCACATTAATTCTTCTCAGAGAAGTTATCATAAAGAGTAAATACCTTCATCTTGACAGTCACTAAGTTTAAATTTTACATAGTAAAAGTTACAGAAACTGAGATGATATCTTGCGTGTAAAGTCATGTACATTTCTTTTAAAAAGGCATTATGGAAAACTCTACTTGAGAAAAATATAAATAATATATATTCAATATACATAAAATATCAATACATAAACATGCAAATTATATAGAATACCAACGGATGCACTGGTACTCCACTATACAACTATAAACTATATGTAAGACTATGTAAATATCAAAAATAATCAAATTTCAACTTGTTATAAAAAAACTAGGATAATTTTAATTTGGTCTTTGTATGTTTTTTTTCTTCACAGTTTTATTAGATATTTTCTTCATTTACATTTCAAGTGCTATCCCATAAGTCCCCTATACCACCCCCCTGCCCTGTTCCCCTACCCACCCACTCCCACTTCTTGGCCCTGGCATTCCCCTGTACTGGGGCATATAAAGATTGCTAGACCAAGGGGCCTTTCTTCCCAATAATGGCCAATAGGCCATCTTCTAGTACATATGCAGCTAGAGACATGAGCTCTCTGTTTTCTGATAGTTAATATGGTTGTTCCATCTATAGGGTTGCAGACCCTTACAGCTCTTGGGTATTCTCTCTAGCTCCTATATTGGGGACCCTGTGTTCTGTCCTATAGATGACTGTGAGCATCCACTTCTGTATTTGTCAGGGAATGTCAAAGCCTCACAGGAGACAGCTATATGAGGGTTCTTTCAGCAATATCCTGCTGGCGTATGCAATACTGTCTGCATTTGGTGGCTGATTATGTGATGGACCTCTCGGGTGGGGCATTCTCTGGATGGTCCATCCTTTCATCTTTGCTCCAAACTTTGTCTCTGCACCTCCTTCTATGGATATTTTGTTCCCTATTCTAGGGAGGAATGAAGTATCCATGAGTTGGTCTTTCTTGATTTTCTTGTGTTTTGAAATTGTATCCTGGGTATTCTAGGTTTCTGGGCTAATATCCACTTATCAGTGAGTACATATCAAGTGAATTCTTTTGTGATTAGGTTACCTTACTCAGGATGATTTCCTCCAGATACATCCATTTGCTCAAGAATTCCATAAATTCATTGTTTTTAATAGCTGAGTAGTACCCCATTGTGTAAATGTACCACATTTTCTGTATCCATTACTCTGTTGAAGGACATCTGGGTTTTTTCCAACTTCTGGCTATTATAAATAAGGCTGCTATGGACATAGTGGAACATATGTCCTTGTTACCAGTTGGAACATCTTCTGGGTATATGCCAAGTAGAGGTACAATTTGGTTGACTTCTATAAAGAAATTGATAAAATATTTAGGAAACTGTTTTCATGCTGAAAATGATTATTTACGTGTTCAATACAGATGTGTGAATAAAACCACAAAAACAAAACAAAGAAACAAACAAAAATCTTCAACATATTTCTAACAAGAAACTATTTGTGTAAATGAACCCAAATAATAATTAACATGATTTAAAAACAATTTCCCCTTGAGAAAAAAATAATATTGCAAATTTTTTTTCTTACAAGTAAAAACACATTTAACATTCAAGAAAAAGAGACTCAGCAGTGAACAGCAATTACTGCTATTGAAGAGGACATTGGTACAGCAACTACATCCCGCACCTGTACCTCCACTTATAACTCTTCAATGCACACTTCTGGCCCCAGATCCTTCCTATGTACAAGGAAGTACAAACACACACACACACACACACACACACACACACACACACACACACACAAACACACACTCACAATGCTTATTTGATTATTTTATAACACAATTAATATTCAAAAATATATGTTATTCTAGTCAACACCAATGTAAAAGGGTATTAATCATGTAATCTTAGATTTAATCCAAAAATAAATTTTGGTTGACATTAAACTCAATTTGTTTAAGTTCAAGCAAGCATTTCCTGGCTTCCAGGAATCAAGAACAATACTAGAAATTTGAGCCAGAGTCTAAAGCAAAACAGGACTGTGACATATCTAATCTAAATTGCTTTGCTATTCACCATGAGGGTGAATGTATGCATATAAAAAAGGAGTTACAGAGACAAAGTTTAGAGCTAAGATGAAAGGATGGACCATACAGAGACTAGCCCACCGGGATCCATCCCATAATCAGTCACTAAACTCAGACACTATTGCATAGGACAGCAAATGTTTACTGAAGGGACCCTGATATAGCTGACTCCCACAGAAGTGGATGCTCACAGTCATCCATAAGAGGGAGCACAGGCCCACATTGGAGAAGCTAGAGATAGAACACCAGGAGCTGAAGGGGTCTGCAACCCTAGAAGAGGAACAACAATATAAACTAAACAGAACCCCCAGAACTCATGTCCCTAGCATCATATGTAACAGAAGATGGCCTGGTCAGTCATCATTTGGAGGAAAGGCCCCTTGGTACTGCAATCTTTATATGCCCCAATACAGGGGAACGCCAGGGCCAAGAAGTGGGAGTGGGTGGGCAGGGGAGCAGGGAGGGGGGAGGGGGGAGGGGACTTTTGGAATAGCATTTGAAATGTAAATTAAGAAAATATCTAATTAAAAAAATCATAGCATAGGGTCTAAAGTAGGTTGACTTTCTTCACTAATTATTGGTAATTCAATATACTTATACAATATATTTTATTAACTTTTTCTATTGAAATATATTCAAGGAATAATTATGTAAGATGTAAAATAATAATGAGGCTAAAGCTCATTATTTGAATACTAAAGACATTTTAACCTGGCTTTACTAGAGACTTAATTTTATAAAATAAACATTGTTTAAGGCTTCAATTATTTGCAATAGTAGAACTAACAAGATGAAACTTATATATTTTGCTAAATATAGATTAGTGATATATTTATAGATTATATAATATAATGTATATTTTATGTATAATATACTTAACTATAGTATAGTTATATAAATTTATGTATATGCAATATATGTATATAATATATAATTATAAATCAATAGACATGCATGTTAATTTATAAATTATATAAATGAACATATATTAGCTCAGTTTGAATGGTGCTTTACAGACTCTATCTAGAATATGTTTTGTAACTGCCTTTAAAAATAGTCTTTTTAATACTGACATTAATAAAAATTTTTATATAGTTTAAGGAAGTCAGATACAGAGGAGATTCATAGTTTTAATGATATTTTATATTGATAGAATATTTCTACATATTTCTCTGTGTATTTGTCTGTTATATATTCAGTATATTTTTATGACAGCTTGATATAGTTGCTCAAGTATTCCAAACAGATTAGACTAAAGTACATACTCACTCTCAGCATAAAAATACATAGGATTTCACTAATAAAATACATGACTTAAGTTTTTTAAAAAGTAAATCACTTTATATAACTTATTAGTAAGACTATAGAGTTAGTGGTTTGACAGTTCTGGAAGATGAGAGTAGATGAAATACTTTGCTAGATATTAGATTTCTCAGTAAGAGATTATCAACATGGTAAATGGCTTAAGGAGAAAGTCAAAGGAGCCAGTAAAAATGCCACTGAAGAAAGGAGCCCTAGATAGTCACAAGAAAGTCACAGTTAAAGCATGAGATTTTAATTAATCATATGATATATGGAAAATATTAGACATCTCAACTCACAATCAATAAACTTATAAATTAATATCCTTGTTTTTTGAATGGTAAATTTAAAAAATGACTATATAAGAGTCCTGCCTTTTTATTTTACTTTAATTTTTTTTTACAGTCTAGTTGTTACCAAACACCCAGTCTGCCCTCCCACAGTTCCTCATACCATTCTTCTATTCCTCCTCCCCCCAGTCTTAAATAGGATGTCCCCTGACACTGCCAGGTCTTACCACAACATGGAGCCTCAAGTCTCTGGAGGGTTAGGCATATATGTCTCCCATTGAGGGCAGGCCAGGCAGTTCTTTGCTGTATATGGGTCCAGGGCCCCAGACCAGCTCATGTATGCTTCCTGGTTGGTAGCTCAGTGTCTAAGAGATCTCAGGGGTCAGGGTTAGTTGAGACTGCTGGTGTCCCTATGTGGGCACCCTCCTCTTCAACTTCTTCCAGTCTTTCCCTAATTCAACCACAGGTATCTCTGACTGAAGTCCAATGTTTGGGTGTAAGTATATACATCTGTCTCAGTCAGCTGCTTGTTGGGCCTCTCAGAGGACAGCCATGCTAAGCTCATGTCTATAAGTCCACCATAGCTTCAGTAATAGTGTTAGGCCTCGGTTCTCTCCTTTAGATGGATTCCTAGGATTGCTTTTCCCTTAGTCTTTTCTCCATTTTTGTCCTTGCTAACCCTGCATTTTAAAGTCTCCAATGCCCCAAATTTTAACAAAGGAAATTGAGTTTTCGATGAGTATATGGTATGTGATCCCTTTAATTATAATTGCCCTCAAAAATTTCCTCTGGACCACTACAGAGAGAAACTCTTATAGAAGGACCTAATTTTTGTTGCAGTGGCAGATGGAACAGTGACTTCCAAGCCATCATTCCAGTGACACATCGTATGATGTGTTGGTGTTTCAGAAGGATGTATGAAAGTATATAGTCAGCCTTCTTAATAAGGAAAGAGTACATTTTTAATAGCAACATTTTGGGAAACGGGAGGACTGCCATTTGAAGATTTCCTAATGACGTTAACAATGACTATGTAACAAAGACATTCCACAAATATTTGCAGTTTGCCCCCAAATTATTTTATATATGCCAACCATTTATGTACACACACTGCTGACTTCTTTGGTCTGAAGTTATAGTGTTATAAGAAATCTATGAACAAATTATGTGTGTGAACATGATTAATGACTTTAACCAATCACCACACATTTTTGTAAACTCTGAAGACACTTTGTCAACATAGTAGGTGATTTTCACTAGGTATCTCTAATCTCAATGCAACTTACCATCAAGTTGCCTGACACCTCTTATTCACATTCATTGTACGAATACCTTTGTAGGATATGGTAAATGTCTTTTTATGGGACAAAAACTACATCTTTTGTATATTATATAATGACTGTACTATGTTCTTGTTAGTCTAACATTAGGCATACCTGTGATTCAATATGAAAATCTACAGCACAAACAATCAAGACTGATTATGTAATAAAGGATAAAACATTACTCCATTTGAATGAAAACATATAAATTTAATTTTTTGTTTCAGATACTTATTACTATTTGCACAGTATCTGATTCTTGTCTTAAATTCAACATTGTCTTCTGAACCAGTTACTAGAGAAACTTCAAAAACTTCTAAAATATATTGCTCTAAGATGGCAAAATTCACTATTAGAATTTGCTATTGAGACACCTGGGCCAGAAGATAGGACATAAATGACATCATAGCACTTTCTATTCTGAGGTGGAAGGAATTCAAGTTCAAGGATGACCTGGGCTAGAAAGCAAGATTTTGTTTAAAATCGAAAACAAAGTTTAAATATTGAAGGATAAAAAATAATTAAAATAGAGAAAGTAATATTTTCTCCTAGGCTTCTCTTAGAAATCAAAAGATGATGGCAGTTTGTAGAACTTCTGTTCTGATCTATTCTTACCACGGACAAGTGTCATGTAGTGCAGTCTTTCCTAATTTGTTCTTTGCTGATTTTCTGTACCTTTCAATAAAGCTAGTTATATTTATGTCATTTTTAATTATAAAACCATATGAAGAAAATAAACCCTTTTCCAGATATAAGAATACTGCATTTAAAGTTTGGATGTGTACATGAACTATCCCAACTTTTATTAGATATTTTCTTCATTTACATTTCAAGTGTTATCCAGAAAGTTCCCTATACCCTCCCCCCTCCCGGCCCTGCTCTCCTACCCACCCGCTCCCACATCTTGGCCCTGGTGTTCCCCTGTATTGGGGCATATAAAGTCTGCATGACCAAGGGGCCTCTCTTCCCAATGATGGCCAACTAGGCCATCCTCTTCTATATATGCAGCTAGAGACATGAGCTCAGGGGGTACTAGTTAGTTCATGGTTATTCTTCCACCTAGAGGGTTGAAGACCCCTTCAGCTCCTTGGGTACTTTCTCTAGCTCCTTCCTTGGGAACCCTGTGTTCCATCTAATAGCTGACTGTGAGCTTCCACCTCCATGTTAATCTAGCAACATGGCCACATCCAAAGAGCTTCTAGGTCTGTGTCATCCAGCTGGAATACAGACATGCCATTAATCCCAGGAGACAGAGTTAAGCAGTTTACATAATTCAAGTTCAGCACAGTTTAGAGCAAGTTTTCAGTAAAGAAAAGCTTAGGTCCAAGCATGGTGGTACATGCTTTTAATCCCAGCACTCAGGAGACAGAAGCATGCAGATATCTGTGTCCTAGTCAGGCAGTTTAATTGAGTCAATAAGTTGAGAGGGAAGCAGTGAGGTTGAGTTTGTGGCAGTTCAATTGGTGGGAGTTCAGTTCATGGTGTTCAGAGTAGTTTTTAATCAGGACACTTACAGACAGGTTGCAGAAAGATAAAACAGGACAAAGGTAAAGATAGATCAAGCAAAAGAATGAGATGGAGCCAGTAAATCAGAACAGATTGCCAGTGTTAGTTTGAGGCCAAGCAAAGCAATTTAATCATAACTTGGATTAGCCAGTTTGAGTCAGTTAGCTTAGAGAGGAATTGGACACACCAGCCAGAATAAAGAAAGAGCTAGAAAATGTGAGCTTGTTGAGCAATAAGCATTCAAAATGACAATTACATCAGGCTAATAAAAGATACTTTTATGAATAAAATGCATAACAAGGGTTGATGTGGTCAAGCACTTTCTACTTATAGAGTAAATATGATTTTTGTTGTTATACAAATTTGAAGGAAGAATTTCACAATATGATGATTATTATATCTTTATACTTGTATTTTCATTGTTGCACATGTTAAAATTAGTGGCAGTTTAATGCTTTCTCTTTGTGTTACCAAAGTTTTTATAAGCAGGACAATTACTGGATTAAAAGATGAGCAGCTGTGACAGACTTCTGATAAACATTGTTGAGTTGTTTGCATGAAAGTTTATTAATTTATAATGCTTCAACTATTTTGGAGGCATTTTTTCTCAGTGCACACTTTTGTTATAATAATCATCCAAGTACATAAATAAAAATGCATCTCTTTGTATTAGATTGCATTCCTTTTATTATCAGTGAGCTTGCTGTATTACAAATATGTATTAGGAATTTACATATTCTCATGTAAATTGTTCAGTTCACTGTAGTGTTTTACAGTTTAATTGTGTAGTCACATAGATAGAGGTGCTATACAGGTATTTGTTAATGATGTGTCCTTAGGAACTTTCCTTAGTTTTCATTAACTCCGAATCTGTAATGAGAAACATAAAGGAATGAACCTGCTATTTATTGTAATAGTTATTTCACATAATGAATATTTATTGGATTTACAAAATGAACTGCTTCTGTTACAATGACTAAGGAGCTCATAACCATTTCTACAATTTCTAACCTTAACAAGCTTCTAGAAGTTGAGCCAAGACTCCCCTGGACTACAGAGCCCTGGGAAAGGAGGGAAACAAGGCCAGCAGAACCACTTTTGTCATAAACCTGTAGTGAAAAAGAGAAGAATCAAAAGTAAGAAAAAAAAAAAAAAACTGAGCTTCCAAAAGCATCTTTCCCTGACACTGGAGGACAGTTCCTTCTTATCACATCTTCTCTTCGAATCTAAATGCTTTGTCTATGAAGATGGTCAAGAAGTGGTTTCTCCCTCCCAACTGTACTGTTTAATGATTAAGACTGATATGTCATTGCCCCTATGTACTGGAGAATACTGCACTTCTAGTAAATATGCATGTTGACAAACATGACTGTACTCATTACCAAGGGATGAACATCTGCTGTAATCACTGCCATTAGTTCCTGCATCACCGCACTGACTTGAGATATGTTCAATGCATAGAACTTTCTGTGGGTTATATGGTTTATAGAAGGGTAGTGAACTGTCATCCCACATAAGCTACAACATTGCTATATAAATAAAGAAGACCTTCAAAATTGTTCATTCTGCTTCCATCTCCTAAGTGTCAAGATTGCAAATAACCACCACCACTCCTTATTATTGCGGAGATGGTGATTATACTCGGTGCCTGGTGCATCTGAATCAGGAACTCTACCAAATTAGCTGCATCACTGGTCCTGTACTCAGTATTTTAAGTAATGGTGTTATCCATTAAATGTTTGTCCACTTCAAGTCCATATGTTAAAGATAGATGCTAAGGTATCATTAATTAAGGATTGGGTACCTTTCTAAAGTTTCAGTCTTTGAAGACTATATTTGAATGGTGATTATAAGATTTTGACATTCATCTTTCTTCTCTGTTGTTTGTATAAGAGGCTGGTGATTTATGGATCTCAAGTTGTTCTAGTCATTGCTTGGCCATTCCTTCAGTTCCATCATTGCCTTTGTATTAATTGTAGAAAGGCTTCTCTTGTCTAGCCTTAGTGGAAGAGAACATACCTGGTCTTTCATTGAAATGAGGTGTCAGGATGGGTGGTACCCAGGAGGAACTGCCCCTTCTCAGTGGTGAAGGGCAAGGGGGGTATGGGAAATGGGCTGTGTTAGGGGGGATTGTAAGGGAGGCGGGCTAAGATCAAGATGTAAAGTGAATAAGTAAATACATTAATTAGCTAACAAATGTTTGATTTAAGAAGATTTTTTAATTCTCTGTGTGTGTGCATGTCTGTGTGTGTGTGTGTGTGTGTGTGTGTGTATGAAAGTAAGCCTGAGTATCTGTCTGCAGAAGACTGAAGAGGGTGTATGGTCTCCTGGTCTTGGAGTAGCAATGGGCTGTAAGCTGCCAGGCTTAGATACTGGTCATTGAAAGCAGGCCCTAACAAAGAATAGTCTGTGCATTCAATCAAAGATCCAACTCTACAGCCTNATTGAAATAATACCATGCATCCTATCTGATCACCATGGACTACTGGTAAACTTCAATAACAACAAAAACAACAGAAAACTCATAAGCCCATGGAAACCGAACAACTCACTACTCAAATATAACTTGGGAAAGAAAGAAAGAAAGAAAGAAAGAAAGAAAGAAAGAAAGAAAGAAAGAAAGAAAGAAAGAAAGAAAGAAAAGACTTCCTGAAATTTGATGAAAATGATGATGCAGCATACCCAAACCTGTGGGACACAATGAAAGCAGTACTAAGAGGAAAATTCATAACACTTAGTGCCATCATAAAGAAATTGTACAGATCCTACACTATCTTAAGAGCACACCTGAAAGCCCTAAAACAGAAAGAAGCAAACACACCCAAGAGGAATAGATAACAGGAAATAGTCAAACTTGGGGCCAATATCAACCAAATAGAAACAAAGTGAACAATACAAGGAATCAACAAAATCAAAGTTGATTCTTTGAGAGAATCAACAAGATAGATAAACCCCTACCCAACCTAACTAATGAGACTAGAGACCATATCCAAATTAACAAAATCAGAAAGGAAAAGGGAGACATAGCAACAGAAACTGAGGAAATACAAAATCATCAGATCCTACGACAAAAGACTGTGCTCAACAGAACTGGAAAGTCTAGATGAAATGGATGATTTTCTAGATAGATACTACATGCCAAAGTTAAATCAAGAGCAGGTGAACTATCAAAGAGTCCTATATACCTTAAAAAAAAAAAAAAAAAAAAAAAAAGAGGAAGTCATTAAAAACCTCAGAGCTAAATACAACACAGGACCTGATGGCTTCAGCAAAGAATTCTACCAGATCTTCAAAGAAGATCTAATACCAACAATTCTCAAATTACTCCATAAAACAGAAACAGAAAGAACACTACATAATTAATTCCATGAAGCCACAATTAATCTGATACCTAAACCATACAAAGACCCCACAAAGAAAGAGAACTTCAGGCAAATTTTGCTTATGAATCTTGATGCAAAAATACTCAATAAAATTCTAGTACACTGATTCCTAGAACATATCAAAATGAATATTCACCATGAATAAATGGGCTTCATCCCAGGGACACAATGCTGGTTCGATAAATGAAAATACATTAATGTAATCTACTATATAAACAAACTAAAAAAAAAAAAAAAATCACATGATCATCTCATAGGATGCTAAAAAGGGATTTAACAAAACACAAAAATCCTTCATGTTATAAGTATTGGAGAGATCAGGAATTCAAAGCACATACCTAAATATAATATATGCAACATTTAGCAAACCAGCAGCCAACAGCCAATTAAATGGAGAGATACTTGAAGCAATATTATTAAAATCAAGGAAAGACAAAGTTGCCCATTCTCCCTGTATCTATTCAATATATTGCTCAAAGTTCTAGCTAGAGCAAAAAGACAACAAAAATGGATCAAGGAGACATAATTTAGCAAAGAAGAAATAAAGGTATCACTATTTTCAGATTATATGTTAGTATATATAAGCAAACTCCCAAATTCTACCAGAGAACTTCTACAGCAGATAAACAACTTCAGCGAAGTAGCTGGATATAAATTTAACTGAAACAAATCAGTAGCCTTCCTTTATACATATGATAAGCAGGCTGAGGAAGAAAATAGGGAAAGACTATCCCTCACAATAGTCACAAGCAATACAAAATATTTTAGTGTAACTTTAACTAAACAAGTGAAAGATCTGTATGACAAGAAGTTCAAGTCTCCCATAACTTTAAAAACAGATACACAGCAAGTTCAAAATGAACCATGTCCCCATCATCATTGTTATCTGTCAATATTTCCATCTTCTGACATCTACTTGAGGACATGTCATCAACTTTTTTAAAAAAACAAAACCAAAAATAAAATTCAGAAACCTAGAAATCTGGGGATCAACTTAGAGTGCACTTTCCAAAGTTCAGGGATATTTGTTGTTTGTTTTGTATCTTCCTTTGTTTGTAATACGATAGTCCTACAAAAGTATCCATCCATCAGTCCTCTCTATCTACCTGTATTATAAAGGAATTTCTTTAAGAATTTTGAAATAAGAAAATTATTTAGGAGTTTCTGGGAAACTCCAACATAATCAAAAATATAATCTAGCACTTTTTTTTCCAATTTTTATTAGATATTTTCTTCATTTACATTTCAGATGCTATCCTGAAAGTCCCCTAAACCCTCCCCCATACCCCCACCTTGCTCCCCTACACATCCACTCCCACATCTTGGCCATGGTGTTCCCCTATACTGGGACATATAAAGTTTGCATGACCAAGGTGCCTCTCTTCCCAATGATGGCCAACTAGGCCATCTTTTGCTACATATACAGCTAGAGACACAAGCTCTGTGTTTACTGGTTGGTTCATATTGTTCTTCCACCTATAGGGTTGGAGACCCCTTCAGCTCCTTGGCTACTTACTCTAGCTCCTCCCTTGGGAACCCTGTGTTCCATCTAATAGCTGACTGTGAGCATCCACTTCTGTGTTTGCCAGGCACTGTCATGACCACACACGAGACAGCTATATCAGGTCCCTTTCAACAATATCTTGCTGGTGTATGCAATACTGTCTGCCTTTGGTGGCTGATTATGGGTTGGATCCCTGGCTGCAGCAGTCACTGGTTAGTCCATCCTTTTGTCTCAGTTCCACACGTGATCTCTGTAACTTCTTCAATGTGTGCTTTGTTCATAATTCTAAGAAGGGTCTAAGTGTCCACACTTTGGTCTTCGTTCTTCTTGAGTTTGATGTGTTTAGTAAATTGCATCTTGGGTAATCTAGGTTTCTGGGCTAATGTCCACTTATCAGTGAGTATATGTTATGTGAGTTCTTTTGTGATTGGCTACCTCACTCAGAATGATACCCTCCAGATCCATCCATTTGCCTAGGAATTTCATAAATTCATTATTTTTAATAGCTGAGTAGTGATCCATTGTATAAATGTACCACATTTTCTGTATTCATTCCTCTGTTTAGGGACATCTGGGTTCTTTCCAGCTTCTGGCTATTATAAATAAGGCTGCTATGAACATAGTGAAGCATGTGTCCTTATTACCAGTTGGAACATCTTCTGGATATATGCCCAGTAGAGTTATTGCAGAATCCTTTGGTATTACTATGTCCAATTTTCTGAGGAACTGTCAGACTGATTTCCAGAGTGGTTGTATAACTTGCAATCCCACCAACAATGGAGTAGTGTTCCTCTTTCTCAACATCCATGCCAGCATCTGCTGTAAGAAGTTAATATGTTTATACTATTTTAAAATACAATGTATTCAACATTTTGTTTTAGCAAAAATAAAAATCTAATAAAAATTTGAATCTGGAATTGGGTTGTCACTGAAAAAAAAAACCCTGTACTTATCTGGAAATGTGTATAGAATTGGCAACAAGTACAAAGCAAACAATTTTTCGACAACATGACAGAGAAATTCTAGGAAATGTTTAATATACTTTGTAAAGGTAAATATTAGTGGCTATGCTATAGAGAACTCAGAACTGAGAATTATAATAGAGAGATTCTATTAGCACAGTTATGCTAAGTAAATAGACTCAGGGTGACATATGACTTCTAACTAAGTCAGTGAGGTAATTGAAGTACATGTTATTAGGAAGAGTGGATTTTGGATTTAATGCAAGATGATGGCCTAGATAAAAATGTCCTATCATTTTGTAAAAAACAAATTTTGTAAATGTTGTGCATATAAGGATAGAATTACAACATGAGCTAAATATGGGATATATTAAATTAATTTCTAATAGGTGACACATTTACAAAAAAAATCAAAAGAGTATATTTAATCAAAACAAATATACAAAACATGTTTATTTTCCAAGAGACATACCTTTTATTTGATGACATAAATTAGTGGAAAACTATTAAAATAAGAGTAAGTCATAACAACTGTAATGATCTCAGGGCAAAAGGAGAATTTAAAAAAAAGTAAAAGGAAAATAGTAAGATATTGTGACAAAGACAAACAAGTACTTCAAAATTAAAATTGACGTGATTATTCATGTGACTAGTCACTCTAATTTATAATTCCTTATGCCACAACATCCATTGAAAGGAAAGTAACTAAATTGAAGAGAAATAAAGAGTTCAATAACACTCTTAGAACCAATGACTAATACAAGAATAAACGTCAGCAAAAATATAAACATCTTGGAGAGAGCTTCCCATAAATTTGTTTTTCTTTTTTGCTTTTTTATAAAGTTTAAACATCTGTTTGAAGTAACCTTGTGACAGAGCAAAGTTTATTTCATTAACTCCTTAAGAATCTTGTTGCTACTCCCTTGTCAAAGATGAAGTGACCATAGGTGTGTGGATTCATTTTTGGGTCTTCAATCCTATTCCATTGATCTACCTGTCTGTTGCTGTACCAGTACCATGCAGTTTTTGTTACGATTGCTCTGTAGTACAGCTTGAGGTCAGACATGGTGATTCCACCAGAGGTTCTTTTATTGTTGAGAAGAGTTTTTGCTATCCTAGGATTTTGTTATTCCAGATGATTTGTAAATTGCCCTTTCTATCTCAGTCAAGAATTGAGTTGGAATTTTGATGGGGATTGCATTGAATCTGTAGATTTCTTTAGGCAAGAGATCCATTTTACTATATTGATCCTACAAATCCATGAGCATGGGAGATCTTTCCATCTTCTGAGATTTTCTTCAATTAATTTCTTCAGAGACTCGAAGTTCTTATCATACAGATCTTTCACTTCCTTAGTTAGAGTCACACCAAGATATTTTATATTATTTGTGACTATTGTGAAGGCTGTTGTTTCCCTAATTTCTTTTCAGCTCTTTTATCCTTTGTATAGGGAAAGGCCATTAATTTGTTTGAGTTAGTTTTTTATCCAGCTACTTCACTGAAGCTGTTTATCAGGTTTAGGAGTTCTCTGGTGGAATTTTTTTGGTCACTTATATATACTTTCATATCATCTGCAAATAGTAATATTTTAACTTCTTCCTTTCCAATTTGAATCCCCTTGACCTCCTTTTGTTGTCTAATTTCTCTGGCTAGGACTTCAAGTACTATATTGAATAGGTAGGGAGAAAGTGGACAGCCTTGTCTGGTCCCTGATTTTAGTGGGATTGCTTCCAGCTTCCCTCCATTTACTTTGATGTTGGCTACTGGTTTGCTGTAGATTGCTTTTATTATGTTTAAGTATGGGCCTTGAATTCCTGATCTAAACAAGTGTTTTATCATGAAAGGTTATTGGACATTGTCAAATGCTTTCTCAGCATCTCACGAGATAATCATGTGGTTTTTGTCTTTGAGTTTATTTATATAGTGTATTACGTTGATGGGTTTCCATATATTAAACCATCCCTGCATTCCAGGGATGAAGCCTATTCATCCAGTGGAAAAAAGAAAACATTTTCAGCAAATTATTCTGGCACAACTGGTGGTTATCATGTAGAAGAATGAGGATTGATCCATTCTTATCTCCTTGTACTAAGGTCAAGTCTAGGTGGTTCAAGGAATTCCACATAAAACCAGAAACACTCAAACTTACAGAGGAGAAAGTGGGAAAAGCCTCAAAGATATGGACACTGGGGAAAATTGCTGAATAGAACAACAATGGCTTGTGCTATAAGATCAAGAATTGACAAATGGGACCTTATAAAATTGCAAAGCTTCTGTAAAGCAAAAGATACTGACAATAATAGCAGCCATCAAAATTCCAACTCAATTCTTGACTGAGATAGAAAGGGCAATTTGCAAATTCATATGGAATAATAAAAAACCTAGGATAGCATAAACTATCCTCAACAATAAAAGAACCTCTGATGGAATCACCATGCCTGACCTCAAGCTGTAATTCAGAGCAATTTTGATAAAAACTGCATGGTACTGGTATAAAAACAGACAGGTAGACCAATGGAATAGAATTGAAGACCCAGAAATGAACCCACAAATCTTGGGTCACCTTATCTTCAACAAGAGAGCTAAAACTATCCAGTGGAAAAAAGACAGCATTTTCAATAAATGGTGCTGGCACAACTGGTGGTCAACATGCAGAAGAATGTGAATTGATCCATTCCTTTCTCCTTGTACAAAGTCCAAGTCTAAGTGGATCAAAGACCTCCACATTAAACCAGAGACACTGAAATTCATAGGGGAGAAAGTGGGGAAAACCCTTGAAGATATGGGCACAGGGGTAAAATTCCTAAACAGAACACCAAAGGCCTGTGCTGTAAGATCACAAATGGACAAATGGGACCTTATAAAATTGCAAAGCTTCTGTAAAGCAAAAGATATTGTCAATAAGACAAAAAGGACACCAACGGATTGGGAAAGAATTTTTACAAATCCTAAAGCTGATAGGAGGCTAATATCCAATATCTACAAAGAGCTCAAGAAGCTGAACTCGAGAAATTCAAATAACCCCATTAAAAATGGTGTACAGAGCTAAACAAAGAATTCTCAAAGGAACAATGCCAAAGAGCTGAGAAGCACCTTAAAAAATGTTCGAAATCCTTAATCATCACAGAAATGCAAATCAAAACAACCCTGAGATTCCACCTTACACCAGTCAGAATGGCTAAGATCAAAAATTCAGGTGACAGCAGATGCTGGCGAGGATGTGGAGAAAGAGGAACACTCCTTCATTGCTTGCTGGTGGGATTGCCAACTGGTACAACCACTCTGGACATCAGTCTGGCGGTTTCTCAGAAAACTGGACATAGTACTACTGGAAGATCCAGCAGTACCTCTACTGGGCATATACCCAGAAGATATTCCAACTGGTAACAAGGACACATGCTCCACTATGTTCATTGCAGCCTTATTTATAATAGCCAGAAGCTGGAAATAACCCAGATGTCCCTAAACAGAGGAATGGATACAGAAAATGTGGTACATTTACATAATGGAGTACTACTCAGCTATTAAAAACAATGAATTTATGAAATTCTTGAGTAAATTGATTTATCTGGAGGATATCATCCTGAGTGAGGTAACCCAATCACAAAAGAAGTCACTTAATATGCACTCACTAATAAGCAAATATTAGCCCCAAAACCTAGAATACCCAAGATACAATTTCCAAAACACAAGAAAATCAAGAAAGACAAATGTGTGGATACTTCATTCCTCCCTATAATAGGGATTAAAATATGTATGGAAGGAGGTACAGAGACAAAGTTTGGAGCTAAACGAAAGGATGGACCATCCAGAGAGTGTCCCACCTGGGTGGTCCATCACATAATGAACCACCAAATGCAGACACTACTGCACGCACCAGCAGATTATTGCTGAAAGGACCCTGATATAGCTGTCTCCTGGCAGGCTTTGACAGTCCCTGACAAATACAGACGTGGATGCTCACAGTCATCTATAGGGCAGAACACAGGGTCCCCAATGTAGGAGCTAGAGAGAGTACAGAAGAGCTATAGGGGTCTGCAACCCTATAGATGGAACAACAATATGAACTAATCGGAATCCCCAGAGCTCATGTCTCTAGATGCATATGTATTAGAAGATGGTCTAGTTGGCCATTATTCGGGAAGAAAGGCCCTTGGTCTAGCAATGTTTATATGCCCCAGTAGAGGGGAATGCCAGGGCCAAGTAGTGGGAGTGGGAGGGTAGGGGAGCAGGGCAGGGGGAGGGTATAGGGGACTTTTGGGATAACACTTGAAATGTAAATGAAGCAATTCTCTAAAAAAAAAAAAAAAAAAAAAAAAAAAANTAAACTGCTTGGGCTGAGCCAACAGTACTCTTTTTCTATTCTGTCCCTAGGCCTAGTCTTGGAAGCTTCTAGCCTCCATATAATCTAATCTTCCAAACTGACTGCTTCAATTGGGCTTCTCTAGGCTTGTGCCTAAATTGCTCTGCTTGGCTTCAAAGTTCAAAGAGTAGACCTTTGGCAATCTGTTCTGGTCAAACTCTCTCTCTCTCTCTCTCTCTCTCTCTCTCTCTCTCTCTCTCTCTCACACACACACACACACACACACACACACACACACACACACACACACACACACTTTTCTCTTTGCACTGATAGTTTTTTTTTTTTTACTTTTTTATTAGATATTTTCTTCATTTACATTTCAAATGCTATCCCCAAAGTCCCCTATACCCTCCCCTGCCCTGCTCCCCAACCCACCCACTCCTGCTTCCTGGCCCTGTACTGGGAAGTAGCCTCTCTTCTCTGTTCTGTTCTCAGGTGAGTTGGTTATATCCTAACTGCCTCATGATGCCAATTATTCCTGATTCTTCACTTTGTCTGCCCCTCAATTAGATGTCTTTTTCAACCAAGCTGTTTCCTTCTACAAACTACCCTTACCTTCTTTTTTAGGGATTAAATGTGTGTACTAAATGCTTGTCCTTTTTCCAAACAGGTAACACTGTTATCCAGGCCATGTCTGTATTCTGGCCAGATCATATAGACCTAGAAGTTCTTTGGATATGATTCCTTGCCTGAACAACCATGATGCTGGATCAAAATTTCTCTATAATTTCTATTCATAGAAAGAAAAATACTTAGAAATCCTTTACTTATTAAAAGCAAACATTTTTATTGTCTTAAATGTTGGGAATTTTCAATATAAAATCAGTTATACAAACACATTTAGTGGGTAAGTAAGACAGCGTTTACTTCATAAACTACTGGACTCTTATGCAGACACCAGAACCTCTAAAGGTGCTATTGAGTTTGTCCTTCTAGCTTTGGTTGTCACAGAAGTTGTCTACTTGCTTGCCCATAGAATTCGGTCATAATTCTTTTTGCAATTGAAATATTTTAATCAATATGTAGTATAAGTATCATTTTAGTAATTAGTCTGTCTTACAAAGAAAAAAAAATGTCTTTAAGGATGATTCATACTTCAAAATATGGACATATAACTCTATCATTCCTAACTGTATAGGACATTTATAAAGAATATTTTCAGTAGCAAGCACATGGTCATTGGTAACATGTCAGAGCCATCGTAGACACGTAGTATATTGAAAGATTTAGCAAAACAAAAATGTTTCCTAGTACAAATCAAAAAGCATGAAGTATTTCAAGATCATTCACATTGAGAAACTTGCATCTTGACTTTACATACATTTCCTCTCGGGTAATAATTTCTATAATATTAAGTTTTCACATGGGAGAGAACTTTGTAAAGAATGATGATCTACATTAAATTTAAGGCTTTTGTCTGACATAAAAGTGAAGTAATTCCATTATGTATTTCATTATAAATTACCTATGTAGTTTTTTTAAATGGATTTTTGAAAGAAGAAAGATAAAAATCTTTTGCTTAGCATGTGCCAGAAGGGAAAATACTGAATATAATTATACAGATATGTACGAACATACATCCACATTTAACCCCCAGAGAGAAGGTCATAAAATAAGATTTTGAACAGATAAACTATGGTCAGTACATTAAGCTACTTGTGATAAGGTAATGACCTTAAATGACCAATAGCTACTGCTTTTCTTTATTATATATGAAGAATAAATCTAGGTAATGTCACTAGAAATCTGCAAGTTCTTTCTACCTAATTAATTGTTACATGTCATGTATCTTGCTTATTGAGACTTTTAGAGTTTTCCACATCAGCAGAATGTGAAAAAAGTTGTGCTTCACTGAACTACTTAATGTTATATGGCAGGAACTATGAAAAGATGGGTAAAGTATTCCTTTATCATGTTATTTGATAAAATCAGAAGTGCTGTGAAATCGGTCCCAAAAAGGGACATGTCACAGTGTGATGGCATTAATATGCAAACAAATGTGAGCCAGAATGTTCCTGAAGCTGACTGAAGCGCTCCTCTCTTCACAGATGGCAGCTACATCAGCACTTACAGCTCTGAAAGACATGTTCCACGGAGATTTCGTTTTGTCATCAATAAAATGAATGATGAAGGATATACAAGGTCTGTGATGTCCTAGAAAAAACTGACCTTTGTATGATGGTTTATGCTAAAGAACACACACACAGACACACACACAGACACACAGACACACACACACACACACACACACACCTTCACACAATCATACCTGCAAACAAACATACACACACACATACACACTAACATACTCAGGAAAAACTTATATTTCACTTGTCTGAATTAATTTATGCAACATATTTTAGCTAGTGTTATTTTTTTAGGCAAGAAAATAAAATCAAATTCATTATAATTCTACAAAGGTTTGTTGAGGATTAGTCTTTTGTTATGTATTGTAATGCTAAATAGTAGCCCCCAAGGTGAGACAATTCATAAATTCACAATTATGTAAGCTTGCCGCTGCCCCCCATGCCCCATCTCCCAGCCCCTGCCCAAGTTATTTCTGATTGGTAAATAAAGATGCTTGCAGCCTCTAGCTGGGTAGAAGAGAGGTAGGTGGACTTTTGGGTTTCCAGGCTTGGGTCAGAGACAGGAGTCCATGAGGGAGGAGAGAATGAAGGAAGAGAGAGGAGAGATGCCATGGAGTAGGTAAATTATGAAAACATGACCATGACAGCTGGCCAATTGGAGTTAAGAGCAGACCAGATGAAATACAGCAAGTTATAACTCAGGCTTATTGATAGGGACATAGACACACAATAGGACAGTGGGTGGATATCAGCCCAGCTTTAGTGATAACGAAGTCTTATTGTAAACGTGAAAGTTGTGTGTCTTTGATCTGAAAATTGAATGATAAAAGGCAGGGCAGAAAATTGATGCTAAATATTTTCTATAGCAAAGGTGGATCATTAAATTTCTAAGAACTTGTAATCCATATGGAAGAGAATAACTTCCACTGAAATATAAGAAACTATTCTTAAATATTTGAAACTTCTTTTCTAAAACTGTAATAATTTTTGTTTTTAAAAAGATATAAATTCATTAGGCATATATGCCTGTTTAACATTTCCATTTAGTATATGAATTAGGAACAATATCTTCACATATATTTACCTGTGCTACAGGTCTTTCTTACATATACATTATGCCTTCCAGTTTTCTGCCTTCATGGGATTCATTTGTAGACAAATATGTATGTTGAAGCCTGCTCCCCCAGCATAGCTGTAGACATTCTGTTCTATGCCTGCCAGCTATTTCATATTGCTACTGAAACAGAAAAATAGCTCGGCTCAGTGCAGGGTCAACCTGACCACATATCTGTTATATTCTGAGGTTTGTTGATCCTAAGAAATTCCACAACCATAAGCCGCACTTAGGACTAATCAGGATAACGGTCCTTTGTAACTGTTCACTCTAGGTAGCCAAATTAGCTTGAGTCAGAGTTGATCAAATGGCAGTGCCTCCTACACAGCGCACATGAGCTCATTGTGGTTTTTCCTTTTAAAAACTGGCCCTGAGAAACCTTTGTGGTCACGGTCAGCTTCTAAGTCTTTTCTGCCAGGGTGGCAGGATTGATCAGTCCTGGGTGAATGCTCAACTCTCTCTGCCTGACCGAGACTGATGTGCCTGTGGTTTGCGGGGCAACTCCATACCCCACCAGTGAATCTCTATCTCACACTTGTTTGCTGTGCTTTTTCTCTGACTCTTGCCCTTCTGTTTATTTTGTCCTATTTTGAATCTTAAAATATTATTTTGCTTTATTCTATTGCTATTCCTTAGAACCTTGCTTGTTTTCTAAGGAGAAGTAGAAAGGATGGATATCCAGACAGAAGGACAAAAGAAGAAACTGGGAGAAGTTGGGAAATAAGAAACTGGAATCAGAGTATATTTGATATGAACAGGTCTTTTTCATTTAAAAATTCTGAAAAGAGGAAAGGAGTGTAGCTCCAATAAAAAGGTAAGTCATCAAGTACATTATCATTTTAATGGGAATCTTAGAATCCCAGGTTCTCTTTAGGTCTTTCCTTCCTTGTAATCACAAATTTTACATATGAATAAATGTTTACAATCCTGGCACTCTTGAGACTAAGTATGGGATGTTGCATATATGTGGGACAGGTAAAGGCAAGCTGAGGTTCCTGATTGAGCTAAGGCTAGAAACCCTGGTGACACTGAAGGTACAGTAGGCATTTCTCCGGATTCTCGGGAAACAGGACCCTGTCACTATCCACAGCTCCCCATAGATTTGTGGCCTTCAGTTATGTAAGGCCAACACCCCAAACCCCTCCACAGGTAGAGGATGTTACCACAGATCATGTAGGCTCAAGACAGATCTCCATTTTAATGAGGTACATAAAGGCCTAGAGGACATAGCCAATAAACTCTCCTTCCTAGACACCCCTCCCTGAAAAAGGCACTTAACCTCTGCCATCAAATCATACTGTTATGATTCATAACAGTGGCAAAAATACAGTTATGAAGTAGCTGGTACAACCACACTGGACATCAGTCTGGCGGTTGCTCAGAAAATTGGACATACTCAGATAAACCTGAGGACCAAGCTATAAGACTCCTGAGCATATATCCAAAAGATTCTCCAACATATATCAAGGACACATGCTCTTCTATGTTCATGTAGCCTTATTTATAATAGCCAGGTATCCTTCAACAGAGGAATGGATACAGAAAATGTGGTACATTTACACAATGTAGTACTACTCAGTTACTAAAAACAATGACCTCATGAAATTTTAAGGCAAATGGATGGAACTAGAAAATATCATCCTGAGTGAGGTAACCCAATCACAAAAGAACACACATGGTATGTACTCACTGATAAGTTGATATTAGCCTCAAAACTCAGAATACCAAAGATACAATTCACACATCATAAGAAGTTCAAGAAGAAGGAAGACCAAAGTGTGGATGCTTCAGTCCTTCTTAGAATGGGGGAGAAAATATTCAAGGGATGAAATACAGAGACATATTGTGGGGCAGAGACTGAAGAAAAGGCCATCCAGAGATTGCCTCCACCTGGGGACCCCTCCCATATACAGTCAGCAACTCCAGAAAATATTGTGGATGCCAAGAAGTGTTTGCTGAAAGGAGCCTAATATAGCTGTCTCTTAAGAGGCTCTGCCAGAGCCTGACAAATACAGAGGCGGGGGCTTACAGCCAACCATTGGGGTCCTCAATGGAGGAGTTAGAGAAAGGACTGCAGGAGTTGAAGGGGTTTACAATCCCATAGGAAGAATAACAATATCAACCAATCAGACACCCAAGGGCTCCCAGGGAGTAAACCACCAACCAAAGAGTACACATGGAGGGACCCATGGCTCCATGGGCATATGTAGCAGAGGATGGCCTTGTCGGGCATCAGTGGTGGGAGAGGCCTTTGATCTTGTGAAGGCTCAATGCCCCAGTGTAGAGGAGTGCCAGGATGGGGAAGTAGGAGTGGGTAGGTAGGTGGAGGGACACTGTCATAGAAGCAGAGGAGGGGGGATGGGATAAGAGGTTTCAGAGGGGGAAAAGACATTTAAAATGTAAATTAAGAAAATATCCAAACCAAAAAAAAAAAAAAAAGAGAGAGAGATTAATTGATTCATTGTTAATTGTAGTTGAAGAAAATTGTATGTGATTTTTTAGAAGTAGTATGATAAATTGGATAGTGCTGTTTTAATCTGATAGTACTTGTCTTTGTAGCAAAAATTAATAATAAGTTTGCTTTGTTAAATGAAGAGATATGTAGCAATTGACAGGATTGCAACCAATATAAAAGTTTTACATGAACTTTATGACTTTCATAAAGTATTCCAAGCAATATACATACATACATACAAATATATATATATATATATATATATATATATATATATATATATATATATATATATATAGTTACTAAAGAAAAAATTCATAATATTAAGGTTGTCATGAAATATTGTAGCATGACACCTGACACCTTTTAGGTTAATTGATTTATATTTTAAGCAATATTATATGGCTATCAATGAAAACTTTTAAGTATACTTTGGTGACTTTCAATACTTTGGACCTGTTAGAGATAAAATTAGATACAGAGAAAAACACACACATTTTAAGTATCATTTTTTTTCTAGTAATTGCATATAAATCATCAGTTGATGGAGTTAACTTTCTGCCCAGGGCATGGGGGCAAAGCAACATTCCTAGAATCCTTGACAGGCTTAAGTAGAGGAAACAACTCGAGCAGACAACAGGCTGTGACCAGATGTCCACTTGTCCAGGCAGCCAGAAGTTACAGATTCCTATGCTGAGCATCTCTAATTGAAGCACTGCTCCCCAGGGAGATGAAAATAGGAAAGCATTTACCAAACTGGACGGAATTGGGAAGGATTAGTGTAAGTCATTCATGTATGCAAGTTATTAATGAATCAACTATTGCATAGGCAATTTTAAATAGAATTTTTCTACTTGAAGCTATCAGATAGCTGAGTAAGAATTTCTCCCACATTGCATAACTGAATAGATGGGCAGACAACTTTTAAACAAGTAGGTGTGAGGAACGTGAGAGCATTTCTTATCAGTTAATGTGATAAATAATCACATTTAATGCATACATACAGAAAACCCTATGTTATTTTTTTTTCAGTGAGACTGAAGAATATACCATTTCTAATGAAATTCTAACCAGGAACATGCTGTCAACTGAATTGACTATTAAAGCCCTAAAGTTTAGTTTCTATGCAGTCGACAATTTCCTAATACTCAATACAATTTAGATAACTGGATTTCACATATTTTACTTTCTTATCTATGGATGTATGTTGGAAGAAGAACAATTTTTTTCTTTCTGTGTTTTATCTTCATGCATGAGTTCCACATTCCCATACTCAAACAATTGCAAAAGGAAAACATTTGAAAAAAAAATATTTGAGTGTGTACTTAGCATAGTTTATTAACTAAGCTTCTTTCTTATAACTCCCTAAACAATTTATTGTAAATACTATTGACATATCCTTTGCATACAGTATAAAGAGTGAATGATCTATAGATGATGGAAGGTACTTAGGGCCCAGGAACGCATAGTGTGCACCCCACAGCATTACACTGGTCACTTCAGAAGCAGGCATTTTGAAATATGGGAGGGTTTCAGAATCCATAGACTATGGACATCAGGAACTGCTGTGATAATTAATTTACTTACAATGCAGAGAGAATGTATAAAGATTGTGAATTATAACATATATGTAAAGATCAACATTAAGCTGTAAGTTTCATTTAAGCAACAAGTCTCAGAAATATGAAATAAGTATAGCACTATGAGAAATCTGCAGTGACTTTTCTCTCTCAAACATATTCTAGGTTATACAATATGAATTGTGTCAAACTTAATACAAATTAGATAACTGAAAAGCACTTGACTTAAAATTGTTGCTTTTTTTTTCATGTTTTATTATTGTTAGATATTTACTTTATTTACTTTTCAAATGTTGTCCCCTTTCCTGCTTTCCCCTCCCAAAACCTCCTCTCTCATTCCCCCTCCTCCTGCTCACCAACTCAGCCACTCCGGTTTCCTGGTCCTGGCACTCCCCTATACTAGGGCATTGAGCTTTCACAGGACCAAGGGTGTCTCCTCCCATTGATGACCAACTAGGCCATCCTCTGGTACATATGCAGCTGGAGCCATGGGTCCCTCCATGTGTACTCTTTGGTTGGCGTTTTAGTCCCTGGGAGCTCTGGTGATACTGGTTGGTTCATAATGCTGTTCCTCCTATGGGGCTGCAAACCCCTTCAGCTCCTAGGGTCCTTTCTTTAGCTCGTTTAATGGAGATCCTGTGCTCAGTCCAATGGTAGGTTGCGAGAATCCACCTCTGTATTTGTCAGGCACTGGTGGAGACTCTGTGGAGACAGCTATAACTGGCTTCTGTCAGTAAGCACTTGTTGGCATCCACAAAAGTGTCTGGGTTTGGTGATTGTATATGGGATGGATCTCCAGGTGAGGCAGTCTCTAAATGTTCTAAACTTGTTATTTAAAAATTTGTTTTAGAGGCCCAGATAAGAAGACAAATAACTTTTAATTATACATGATTCACAGTAGAGAGGTAACAAGAACACTGGTGCTTAATTGGAACATTTTTGGCATTTAATTTTTCATTTATTTATATGTGCCTCTGTAGTTGGCATGTACAGACAGGTGCAGACATGTCAAGGTCAAAGGGCAGTTTGTGGAATCAAGTTGTCTCCTTTCATGATGTGAGTGCCAGGATTTGAGCTGAGGTCACTGGTTTTGACAGCAATTCCCTTTCCTAGTCAGTCATTTCACTGATGTTGCATAGGATGTATAAAATATCGTACACTTCAGGAAAATAGGAACAATAAATACTCATGAGAAAAATCATCGGTAGTTAGAAGTGTTATAAACAACGTGGTTTAGTATCTGGTTCCCTTATCAATCATATGCCGTTTACAAGAAGAAAAATCCCACATCCTTCATTCCATGGGTAACCACAGCTTTTATTTTTCACAAGTAAAATAATGGAAAAAATGTAAAGACTAGAGTTTGAAAGAGAAAAAAAAAACCTAAATAACTAATTATTTATGACCTTGAGAATATTTTGATTACTGCACTAACTCAGCTTCATTTACACGACAAATGAACAGAGTCACAAAGACGTTTTATCTAAATGATTGAAATTCTCCCTGCAGCTAACTGAAACTTCCATTATGACTGGTGGCTGAGAAACCCTCAATAACTTATGACACACTTTTCTGACTCATTTTATAGTATGGCGAATACGATTTAGCTTTTCCTTTTTGCTTCAATCAATCATTTTGAATGATACTCATTTATCCATCAAACATTTGCTAAATGCTCAGTCTTCCACAATCCACAAAGAACTGAGATCATACAGATGGACCTAGAATTCTAATTGTCAGCTGATGGCCACTCAGGTCACAGATTGATTAACAGTCTTGTTTTCTGTCATGAGCGATCCTTTTACAATAGACTGGAGGTTTTTTCCTCTGAGTTCTTCAAGTGTCTAACAAAGCTCAGCATTGAAATGCTGCCTTCTGAGTACAAGCCTTTCTCTTGAGTGGATGTGCTGCCCTGGTTCCAGACCTAGGAGCCCTTTCCTTTTCCTTGGCTACTTTGGCTATGAAATGATGGCCTGCAAGTGGGTAGAAATGAGAATATTAAAAATTAATGTGACTTAATGTCCATTTACCCTTTTAAATTGTTTCCATTAATTTTGAATTTGGGTACTTAAATTTTAAAGGAATTTTCTCCTATATGAATTACAGTCATTATTCTTTATATCCTGTCAAATCAAAAAGATAAGAAAGGCTTCAAGATTCTGGTATATGTATTTTTAAACTTTGAACAAGAGAAAATCCAAAATAGTCTCTGGCACCCTACCTGGAAATAAGTACTGAAACATGCAGGGGCTTTCTCAGAAAAATATTTATCAGAGGCAGTTTCTTTGATTTTGACAACTGTATGTTTTAAAATAAATTATCTTCAAGAGGCCCCATCTTTAGCTGAGGTGCTATTGATATTTGATAGCTGTGAACGGAGCATAGTTGCTATTCTTTAAAGAGATAGGCTGTAGAATGTTACCCATATCTTAGCAGATGTCTCCATACTCTTGAGACTATGGAGAAGTAAAATTGGTCTTGGATTCTTATTTGATTAAAGAAACATGAATCTGGGGGCTTTGGAGCTTTGGGGATAGATCTGGAGAAATCTAGGCATAAAGAATGGATGCGAGAAAATATGATGATGATTATTTAACTTGGGTAAAATAATGTTAAGTTTCTGCTGTCCAATTTCTGTTTTAGAATGACAGGCAACTTAAATAACATACAATATGGATGAAGCATATTCCAAAGAGATAATTGTTGTAGGCCTAGTAAATTATATATTTCTTTATTATATTATGCTTATATTACTATGTGCTGTATTATTATGACAAATAGATAAAACAACAAGAATTAAAACTTTGGCCCTAAATCAGTCTTTATCATGAGTCAAAGGAAATATGGTGGTTTAAGAGGCATTTAGAAACTGCTTCTGATAAAAACAAGACAAAATAAATCAACACAAGCAAATATGACACTTCATTTGCGTTCATAAGGGAGATAAACCCAGGATCTCTGCTTTCCCCATCTGTTTGCCTTTTACCATGGTTCCCACTGCTTCTGATACACATACATGTATCTGTGTGTGAGCAGTGCTTTCTAATGCACATGCACTCAAACATATTTGCTTCTGAGGAAGCTGGAACTGAATGTCCACATCTTTTTGCTATCATTCTCAAGTTTGTTCATTTGTATGATTTTTAGATATGGTCTCTTATTGAACCTGAAGTTTGTGAATTTAGTTAGATTTGAAAACCAGCAAACCTCAGGGATCTCTCTCTTTCTCTCCAGCCCAGGGGCTAAAGATACATATCAACACACTGTGATATTATATGGATACTACAAAACCAAACCTATGCCCTCACAGGTACATAACTAGAACTATACGCATTGAGCCAACTTACCATCTTTAGTGGCTATTACTTTATATGGTATAGAGACATGACAATCATCAATATGTCTCTGTCAACCTAAATTATCTAATATATTTTTGGCTGAATACAAAGATAGTTACTGCTCTGAACCTTAGATTCCAGGAACAGGAATTTCTATTGGATAGGATATCATCATGAACAGTTGTCTCAGAGTAGGCCATTTTATTGAAGTTAGATTAAACCCTTTTATTATTAATAAACTACAATCATATTGGGCTAATTCATAGAAATTATTCAATAAAATGACAACTAGAAAAATACCATAAGAAAAGTTATAAGCTAACCATGATCATTACATCAGTTCTTTATTTAAACCTATAGCTTAGATAGGCACCCAGAAGACAATCTCATAGTAATTCACTTCTTAATTCTTTTTTGTCCTCTCTGTGAGTGATGTAACTTTTTGCTCTTTTTGTTTGGTCAATATGAGTTTCTTATTCAGAATGAAGAAGCAATGATCAGGAATATATTTCTGAGTTGCAGTAGGGTGAGATTTCTACTGAAATCTCTAGTCAGCAAATGAAACATGAATTATGTGAAGCAAAGAAATGAACATTTAAGTACAGGTATTTCATTAAAGGTATCAATTTTTGCCATTTCTTCATAACTGTAATCTCTGGCCTAGTGATAACAAAAGAGAAAATGTTTGACTGAAGATCATCAAGGATAACAAACTGGAACAGCACTTCAGGTAGTACACATATGAACAACAACAACAACAGCAAGCAGTATTCCAATAAAAGGTGATGTTGTAAGCCCAAATCAATTGGACATCAAAGTCATGTTGAACAGTCTACACATGTCTATCTTCTCTTTATAAAGAAATACAAAAGATATTTTACTTCCAGTTGAAAGTTGAGCAAACTGACATCATATCAGTTCCAGGGTACTTTCTGTCTAGTAGGAGGATGAAAGTTGTGATTCCCCCAAGAAGATGATAGTCTCTACAAGAAAGACTTTCAATCAGGAGAAACTTGTAAGTATCCATTAAAATGGACTTATTTGAAAGGTAGAGAAACAGAGATTCTTAGGCAGTGATGAAAACTTCTGAGTTATTTTATGAGTAGTCACAGCAACAAGCTTATGAAAAAATAAAGTACCCAGAGGACATTCATTTGTCCTTGGCTCTATCTTGAACATTTGGGGATTATTTATTTATTTATTTATTTATTTATTTATTTATTTATTTATTTATTTGTAAATTTATAGTAACTTGTTTTACAACCAGATCATAGCTTCCTCTCCCCTCTATTCTTCTAATCTGATCATAGCTTCCTCTCCCCTCTATTCTTCTAATCTGACACTCTTGCCTCCCCTTGTCTCAATCCCCTCCCTTTCTCTTTAGAGAAGGGAAGGCATCCTATAGATATTAATCACCTTGGCATATCAAGTTGCATTAGCACTGGGGAATTATTTTATTGAGGCTAGACAAAGCATCCCAGTTCAGGAAAAGGGATCCAAATAGAATATTTCAAGCTTAACCAAAAACTTTGGATTACTAACAGACTAGGTTTGTTTATATTATTCTTTTTCTTTCTTTAGAGCAAAAAAAATTAATTAATTAAAAGCCCTGTGTTTAAGTAGCCTATGACATTTTATTTCTATTCATTGTCCTTTAATGAAATTAAGAATTAAAAACCTCAACAAACACACCTTTCAATATAAAAAGTAAAATAAAATATGTTGACAAATGTGATTTAGATACAAATACAAAAGAATAGTGAAAATCGTACCCATTTCAGTGCTTGATTTCACATCAATTTGCTCATTTTTACCATCTGCTAACTGGAGTTTAATATAAAAGTCTTCAGCTAATAAATTCATATTTCAATATTTTCATCATAGGCTCCTATCATTTCATTTCTCACTAAACTTTCACTTAAATAATATAAATGTGGAAGTATGTTTCTCAAATCTGTCCTAAGGGAGTAATATCTAATACAGAACTCTGAACTCTGCAGATTTTACTGACTCTAAGCTTCTGTTCTTACATTTTCAAGTATCAATTGACAGGGGCAGAGCTGGGGTTTAAAATCAGGAAAATACGACTCGACATGAATGCCTGAATAAAAGCATGGAGTTTGATTAAGCTATGGATTAGAGATGAAGACAAAGTCATTAATGTAATGGGAGTCTGTAACTAAAGGTCTGTGAATCTGGTCCCATCCATAAGCTTATTTTCTCAAATGTTTTACTGTAATTGGTCATACTGAATGGAAAGAAGCTGTTCTGCAGTGGAGACACAAATTAGAAACAAGGCAAAAGTCCCAAAGATTGAATCTTAATGCTGAGAGTATAGAAGGGAGAGAGAGAGAGAGAAAGAGAGAGAGAGAGAGAGAGAGAGAGAGAGAGAGAGAGAGAGCTGAAGTTAAAAGGGTACACAATGTTGTACAGTGAAAATGAACATTTCTGTTTTAATCAGTTACACATTAGTATGCAAAGTAGCTAAGAGGTGATTTTATCTCAGCTTCTAAGTCTTGTGCACAGAGTAAATGTTCATGTTTGAGGCTTTGCCAGACAGTAAAGCAGTTTAGAAGATTCATCCTTTAAAGCAAGAATCAAATGTAGATTATGTAGATTATGACCATTGTCCAGTGGTCAAGATGACAGAAGAAAAACGAAGATACAGAGCAAGGAGCAGGATGGGAATACAGTAAATTGTACTCAATCATCATACCCTTCCTTCCTTCCTTCCTTCCTTCCTTCCTTCCTTCCTTCCTTCCTTCCTTCCTTCCTTCCTTCCTTCCTTCCTTCCTTGTGTAGCCAGGAGCTTTTCTACCTGGACTAGTTGTTCCCAGAATAATGACTCTGGGATGTAATTATATACAAGTAAATGCACATGTCATAAACTTTGAGTTGTTTCCCAACTAGCTCATAAGTTGTGTAACCTGTTTATTTTAATCTGAGATCAGCCACATGGCTATTTACTTCTCCCCAGTTTTATGCATCAGTCTCCCCCAAGCAAGGGTGAAAATCTCCCCCTGTTGACTCTTTCCCAGAATTCTTTCTCTACTGGATGCCCCATTTTCTGTTTCCTGTCTCAACTCACTGGCCAATCAGCTTTTTATTGACAGGTGACATTTTCACACAGTGCACAAAATAATTCTGCACACACTCCTCCTTCCTTTTCTTTTTTCTGAGCGTTATTAGAAATGAAACTCATTGTTTGCCCCATGTTAAGCAAATGTCCTATTAGGAAAAGTCTCATTCCTATTTCTAAATTTTATTTTCTTCTATAGACTAGAATTTCTTTCCAAAAACAATTTTATTAGACATTTTCTTCATTTACATTTCAAATGCTATCCCCAAAGTCCCCTATACCCTCCCCTCTGCCCTGCTCCCAAACCCACCCACTCCCATTTCCTGGTCCTGGCATTCTCCTGTACTGGGGCATATAATCTTGGCAAAACCAAGGGCTTTTCCTCCTAATGATGGCCAACTAGTATTGTAGTTCCTCCAATAGGGTTGCAGACCCCATCAGCTCCTTGGGTACTTTCTCTAGCAGACTATAATTTTTTTTAAAGATGTATTTATTTATTTTATGTATGTGAGTACACTGCCGCTGTTTTCAGACATACCAAAAGAAGTTATCAGGTCCCATTACAGATGATTGTGACTCACCATGTGGTTGCTGGAAATTGAACTCAAGACCTCTGGAAGAACAGTCAGTGCTCTTAATCACTGAGCCATCTCTCTAGCCCTATAGACTAGAATTTTTAAATATTATTTGTAAACCTTTAAGATTCAATTACTAAAACAATTAGATTCAATGTACTAAATAATATTTCAAATCCAACACTAATATTTGTGAAAACTCTACATATAAAGAAAAATTCTGAAATTATGATACTAACAAACTAAATTTAATCAAAAATAGTTAAGTTTATTTGTTGTACTACACACACACACACACACACACACACACACACACACACACCTTTTCAGCTAAAAATTAAAGCCAACTGGAAAATTTGCTGGATATTCATTATATTTCCATGCAAATAACTTTAGTCCTCATTCACATGCAGATATATTCTTCTTCTAGACAACTGTAGCACATGAGCTAAAGACTTTTCAGGCCTAATGTCACAAGCAGAGCAGAGAGTCAAGTTTTAAGGTAATAGATTTGTATTTCAGTATCAAAGACCTCAGTTCAGAGGTACCTTTAATCATCAATTTATTGTAGTACAGATAGCAGGGTATTAATCCCAGGTTAAGCTGGAAGATGCTTAGCCTATCAGGCATAGAAATTAATATTGCTTTGCGATTTCACCCCTAAGGACTATCATAAGTAATAAGACTGAAAATAAATGATAACGCTTATTTGAGTAAAAAAGACTTATTCAGTGCTAAACTGCTCAGCCTTTGTGGTTATTAATATGTAGGCTTCTGAGAAGCAGCCACTAGAACTGTTAGGGTCCAAGAATAGCTGAAGAATGGTACCCCAGACTCAAAAGAGTATGCAAAAGCCAAGAGCACATATTCAGGTGAAATTCCTGCATGTGATTGTCTCTCTATTTGGGAATGAAGACCCCTGGTGGACTTGCAGGCCTAACTTTTATTGTCAGGGGAATTCCAGGGATGAATTATTTGCCCTTTTACCTTGATTGGTTAGCTCTATCTTTAGGGTTTTTGATTCAACAATTGGTTGCACTTTGGAGACTTCCCAGGAGGCTGCTTATTCATTTTAGCTACCTATTCTTACTTCAGACCAGATGACAAGGTGTCCCCAGAGTGATTGTGTGCAGCTGTGGTTGGCTGACCATGGGTTCCTGAATGTGAGTTCTTATTTCTGGGAAGCAAAATCTTAGGCCTAGTCTCCCAAACTGCCATTCTGTCATTTGTCATTGAGTCATCCTGTCTCTGACTAACTCATTCCTTTCAGAACTACCATAGGACTTAGCTGCATAATTCTTGATAGATTAACAAAAGTTTATCATCATAAGAAGGAATATTTGTACAACTCTTTATTATAGCACAAAGTCCAGAATTGAACCAAAGGTTACACAAAGAAACAGGTCTATGGACACTGGGATATTTATTTACTTAGAAATTACATGTAATAAAGACATTTTTAGGAAAACTGATAGAACAAAAAAATCATTGTGATAACTAAAGTAAGTCAAAGTGGAGAACATATACTTTAAAATTTTCTGTTATATGTGGATCATAGATTTGTACTTGTATGTGTGCCTTTAAGTGTATGTATGTATGTATGTATGTATGTATGTATGTATGTATGCATGTATGTATTATATATGTTTATGGACATGAGTGTTTGTATATATAGATAGTGTTTTTATATATATATATATATATATATATATATAGATAGATAGATATAGATATAGATATAGATATAGATATAGATATAGATATAGATATAGATAGATAGATAGATAGATAGATAGATAGATAGATAGATAGGAGGAGAACAATAGATATTAAGGGAGGGTAAAGAGAATATGTTATAATACATGGAATAACAAAGCAAAGAATGTACTATTTTTGAAAGAAACTAAACCAGCCTGAATGGTGCATGCAGGATCCCTGAGAGGGTAGTAGAATTCATCGGGCAAAGGTTGAAGATAAAATGGTTATGAACATGCCATAAAGAATCCCTTTAATTTTCATGCTAGACTGAATATTAAAGATTTAATTTAAAGAAATTTAAAAGGTACAAGTCTAGGTCTCAGTAGTACTCTAAACATGAGTGAATTACTATTTCATGTTATAAAATCTGTTATTTCATAATTTTACTTAGAGATTATAATTGGAGTTAGATTTTTCTAAAAAATTTAGATACAATTACCCTCTGAATCATTTTCTCATACATATTAAGGTTACCATTTTAGTGTTGCTTTAATTAATTTTTAATTAAAAGTTGTTAATCAACAACTTTTTCAGCCAAAGATGTCTGTGAAATATTTTTTGACCTAGACTACAAAAAACTAAATCTACTGTGTAACCAGATTATATTTTATTTCTTTCAAATATTTTATGTCTTTCAAATGCTAAAGAATGGAAAAATCCAAATATATATATATATATATATATATATATATATATATATATATATATATATATATTTCAGTTTACATGCTTTCTTATGTGATTAAGGCTATAACACATTTTCTGAAATAAATAAATGTGTTGCTTAATAAACATGTTGTGCAGCATACAGAAGTTCAATCTTTGTTGACAACTACTTTAATGTGTATGTGTATACTTACTTGATACTAATCACATAACCTTCTATAATAAGTATCATCTCTCGCTTGAAAGAGCTGAAAGTTTAACAGAAACACAAGACAAATAAACAGGAAATTTTATGTGAAGACTATAAAAGCTACAAGGAGAGGAAACAAAGGAATATTTCAAAGGTTATAAGCTGGAAGAGTTGACTAGATCAATAATAGCTGTGTTGAACACTCAAGAATAAGTAGTCAGGAGAATGTTGAAAGAGATACTGGAGGAGCAGTTACTGCTAGAATCCCTCACAAGGAAGAGATGTAATGAAGACAAGCACACATCAGCTGTTGTAAAGAAAATGAATGGGTAAAAAGAGTTGTTACATACTATTAATCTATAAATTATCTGTAACTTTGGTTTTACATTTAAATTCACATATGTGTGTATGTATGTGTATATACTATCTCTATATAGATATAGATAGATGATAGATAGATAGATAGATAGATAGATAGATAGATAGATAGATAGATAGGCCAGTAATGGATATGAACATGAATATGTCATACTCCTAAGGTCTTTGTTAACCATATCATTTAAGGTTAAAAATAGTGTTTTGAATTTGGTATATCAGTACTAATAGATTAATTTTATATTTCACTATAATAAAATAATTAGCAGAATTATGCTGCAGAACAGATAAGATTTGCTAATATTATATTATCATATGAATTGATCTAGTGTCGTTGAAACCATTTAATATTTATTTTTTCATCCTATGTGAGCATTGGCTACTTTTTATAATTTTTATTTCACTTCTTTCTTTGCACATAATAAAAAGTTTTTTTTTTAATTCCACTTTTAAGATGTAGTATTCCTATTTAAGCTACAGTACATATCATAAATTAAACTACATGTAGACCCATTCTAAGTCTAAGCAATTCTCAGCTTGAAATTCTCCCTCCTCACTTTCCCGGAACACAAACTGTTAAGGAAAGGATTAGTTATATGATAATAGCATTGTTAATTTCAAATTCCAATCGTTCAAAGTAGAGTGTATTTTTATTTCTATAAAGGGTTCTCTGAACCGAGAAGGATTAGAATAAGTAGTCATTATCTATTAAAAAGAACATGATAAGGTGAAGTTGATGGGTTTATTTGACCTTCAGAGAATATGTTCTCTGCAGACTGTCATTTGAATCTCAGAACCACTAAGGCTCTCTATGATGTCCTTGAACAGTACTTATAGATAGCGACACTATACATCATCTATAAGATGAAAATATAAAAATTGTGCCGAATTAAATTTCTACAAAGGTTAAGTTCAATATTGTAATATAAAATAGCATCATCATTACACATTGTTGGACTTCTATAATTATAACGTTATTTTCTTCCAGCTTTTAATATGAAAATGACAAGTTTGTGTCCAATGTACTTGTAAATTATATGAGATAATTGTCTTTATATTTTCTCAGTATCTTCACTTATGAATTTGATAGATCTAATGAAATAAAATTCTGTGCTTCAGAAACTACCTGGATTGCTTTCTAGTTGAACTGCTTTCTAATTTTGCATTTGAACATCAAAGTCACATGCATATTTGTGTCCATTTATCAGATACTTTGTTCAATGCTTTCTAATTGATTGCGTAGACCTACAGATCTCTCTCACAGGTTACCATGATGTCCTGTAGACCTCTTTGTGGAAGTAGGAAAATACAAGCCATCTTCAATTAAGTAAAATATAAATTTTAAACATTCGTTCTTTGCAAAAGGATTTTTTTTTTCCTTTTGAAGAACCTAATGGAAAAGTCCTATTATTCTTCACACTAGCTTGTGAATATGTCATTCTGTACTTTTACTGATATGTCACTTAAGAGAATATTTCCCTACAAAGGACAGTATGGGTGTAACTATTCGGATTTAAAGACCTATCATACTAGAAATTACCTGGGACTTTATTTTTCTTTCTACTAAAATTTAAAGAATATCTTCAAACATAATGATCCTATGCTCAACACAAATGTATCCGAGCTATTAGCTACTAATAATCTTTGCATGTGTTAGTCTAACTCTAATAAAACAAAAGTGGTATTTCCTAAAATTCAAAACTTCTAAGGCATATTTTGAATGGATGTCCATGATCATAGTATTTGGCAACTTAGGGAAAAAGTAAAGATTTATAAATTGTAGTAATTAGCATGTGACAAAGGATAAATATATTACATTTATCATAATCAGCAACAATAATAATAAAAACAATGATAGCAGCAACAGTGTCACCATGATAGCTAAAGTAAAACCTTGGGTATGTAACATAAAAATGTAAAAATATGATATTGTTTCTGACATTCAGTTCATACTGTTTCTTTGTAATAGTGATTATAGTGGTCTTTAGTTTTGCTTTGATTTGTTTTTAAGAATTCATTTATATTGTATCCGGAAAGTAATAAAGGTTTCCCTGTGTGGACATTAAGAATAGCAATAAGAAAAATAAAATGAATATGTTAAACATATGAGGCCTTTCTAAAACCCACTCTTTTTATTTACTCTCTAGCCTAACAAAATTTAGTTACCATAAAATAATATATGGGATAATTTTATTAAGAGTCTAGGTCCACCCCCTTCATCCTGTCCCAAGTACCCTCTTACTCCTCTTCCCACATTGGGCTAAGAATCACCTTATTGGTGGTAGTTTCCTTACATCAGTCAGGGGAGGAGCAGATGGCAGTCCTTTGTCATGCTTGATGCAAGACATGGTGGCCAAAGCTGTCTTATAACAAAGATGCATAAAAATCTAATCAAATCAAATCCAGGAAGCACATCACAGAAGTAGAAAGACAGAGACCTACATACCTTCATGCCATCCACATACCTGCCCGCCCAGACATGGCAAATTGGGCATAGACATCCACAAGCTGCCACACCATGCAGTTCAGATGTAGAATTTCACCCAGTGTCCTGCCTGCCACATGGCCAGCCTGAAGCAGGAAACACCACAGTGTGAGAATATGTGGTGGTTCAATGGCAGGGAAAGAAAAATGGAGTATCTTGAGCATTATGAAGAGAGACGGAACTGGAAACACTCCTTGCTTCCTGGATCTATGGTGAGGTCCCAGCCCAAGCTGCTGCTTAGGGCAATGTCTGGGTCCAAGCTTCCTCTGAGAGCAATGTCTGGGTCCATGGCTATGCAGCAGTAGAGATTCTGTTGATGTCTCTGCCACCTTAGAACAGGGGGATGTTCCTTATGAGGCAGCTTTTGTACCTACAAAGATGTCCACGCAGTGTACACAACTGGCAACCCCCCATTGGATGCGGTGCTCTGATAAGCTGGCCTCATCTTTCACTATGGGTAGCATTTGGAGCAGTAGGCCCTACATCTAGTCCAGGCAGCACAATGGAGGTGGCTTTGGTGGCAAGGTGTGGTGAGCCAGCTTCCAGGGCATGAGTGTGAGAGAGTTGAGGGCATAGAACTGATGCCAGCCCCCATTCTATCCACCCCCTCCAGAAGTCAGAGAAGCACTCAAGAGAATGGTCCTAGACCTTCCTGGACAGCACAGGAGAGCTGGTGGCAGAATGAGCTAGGCGCAATGATGCCTGGGTGATGTCCTCCTCCTCAGCCCTTTCCATTGTTGTAGCTGAGAGAGCTGTCCCAGAGGCATGAGAGTGTGAGAACTCGCCCTGCCCTCACCTCCATGGCTATAGCACGTATGAGATTGGGCCTTGCAATTTGCCTGCGCAACACAGTGGAACTGACCTGATGGCAAAGGCACTGGTGAGCCACCTCCATTTGTACAGGAATGAAGAAGCTGGTCCAGTTTCTTATAGGCACCTGAGACAGGAGGCCTTGCATCTTGACAGGGCAGCACAGTGGAGCTGACTTGGAGGTATGTCTGTTAGTGAGCTGGTCCCATGGGCATGTGAGCAGGAGAGGTGACCCTGCCTCCTGTTGATGGGGCCATTGAGTGGCCTAGCCATAGCAGTACAAAAGAGCTCCCACTCGTGGTGATGACAGCTGGCCAGCTTCCACCCAGGCCCAGGCCCAGGCCCAGGGCTCTGAATGGGCTCACTCCAAATCTATACAATATGAAAGTGTTTGGAATGTATGAAACGGCTAGGCCTGCTGTCTTAAAGCTGCAGGACCTCCATGACATAAGGTACCAACAGAATGACCAGAAAATTCCTTATAAGGATCCAATATTGATGGTATCACAAAGACCAGAGATCTCAACTAGCCCAATGACTCAACAAAATGGACATTTGCAAGTGAAGATGTGTGGATAGAGAGATACATTTTGGGGTATACTCTGACACAGAACAGCTTCCACGATGAGATATTTTCTATGCTTTGTTTTTGTTGTAGTGTGTGTGTGTGTGTGTGTGTGTGTGTGTGTGTGTGTGTGTGTGTGTGTGTTGGGGGGTTACAAGGGCAGAGATGAGAGGTGGGGAAATAAGTGGGACTTGCATGCATGATGTGAAACAATGAATTAATAAAAAGGTTTTAAAAAGACTCAGATCCATGTAAATTTTTCATAAAACACACAATAAGCTAGAGTAGAAAGCCATTGAGAGTACTTCTTGAATTTTAATTTCCTTCAATTTAGGTGTGACTGGATCTCAATACAAATTTTATTTAATATGAGGAAATATTTGTTCAAAGCACATGTAGTTTATATATTTTTTTTCTATGAGCTGTTAGATTCTTAAAACTATTAAATTAGGTATCAAAGTACCCAGGGCACACTCTGGGACTGTGCCTTGGGAGGTCTTTCTGTTTCAATGGAGCACTCCTTCCCAGTGTGTTTTGATCTCCAAAGTCAGGAGTTGGGTGCTCTGTCTGGGCTTGTGAAAGGTCAGATTAGCCTTACACGTATAGTCAGAAATATATCTCCTAACTATGAAAACTTTACAATTGTCTGATAGTGAAGTGGGGCCACTTAAACTTTCACTTCTCAATGAAAACAATTCCAGATACAGATTCAATTAGACTCAGAGACTCTGGGTGGGCATGAGCCAGAGCACTTTCTTTTCCGTTGTGCTTAGCTGGTAGCACTTGCTGCCAGGTGTCTTTCCAATATGCTTTCCTTTATACTTCTGGGTATTTAAAAGGAAATATTTTCATAACTTACTGTGATGTAAAACATTTCAGATACTGCAAGTGGGAAAGCAACCCCAAGGCAACACCAGGAATTAAAGTGGTCAATGATAATTGCAGGGAAATGAAAACAAAGATTCATTTTTGTTCGACACAGAACACAATGTGGTTATAGAAAAACTTTCCTATATCTATGAACATACCACTGCTGTAAATTGTTTTTTTATCCATGATTGAGATGAATCTAAGCATGTCAGCTTCCCCTTTTGAATTTAAGATCACTAGCTGAGTTCACAAACTAATTATCCATATCCCATGCTCATAGCCTTACTATTTTAAGGGGTGCTACCTTTTATAGTCCATGTAACAAAACATAGGTTTTCAAATAAATATTCAAATAAAAATTTTATTTATATGCTTAATAATGTAAAATCATTAATGAGAATTTCTACTTAGATCCATTCCTGTGCTATTTTTTCTGCTCAAATTTAAATTTTACCTAATATATGTTTTAAGTAATTTTGGGGGAAGAAATAAATACTGAGTTAATCTTGTTTGCACATTTATATCAGAAAATAATTATGGTTAGTTATAGAGAATAAAGTGAATGTTATCAATTAATAATATTTTTATAGTACCACAAACTTATTTGAATATTTTTACAAAAGTGAGGCAAGTGAATGTGTCTTGTGACACATTCAGAAGATACTTTGCAGCAAAGTTCTGTGAAACCTTAGATTTGAACAAATGATTACAATTTAACCATTAAGATTTCTGACTGAAGAGATGACTCAGTTTGCAAGGTTCCTGGGAGAGAAGCATAAAGAACAGAGTCTGAGTCATCAAGATATTGTAGTAGGTGGACACAGAACCCATAATTCTAAACAAAAGGATATACCTTCCTCTCAGCACATTATGGTACTTCCTCCAAAATTGACCATATAATTGGACACAAAACAGGCCTCAACAGATACAAAAATTTTGAAATTGTGCCATGAATCCTATCAGATCACCATAGACTAAGGCTGATCTTCAATAACAACATAAATAACAGAACGCCAACAATCAAATGGAAACTGAACAACACTCTACTCAATGATAACTTTGTCAAGTAAGAAATAAAGAAATTAAAGACTTTCTAGAGTTTAATGAAAAATGAAACCATAACATACCCAAACTTATGGGACACAATGAAAGCATTCCTAAGAGGTAAACTCATAGCTCTGAGTTCCTCAAAAAACAAACAAACAAACAAAAACAAAAAATAACATGTGAAATGTAAATGAAGAAAATATCTAATAAAGAGAAAAAAAAAAAAAAACTGGAGAAAGCATACACTAGCAGCTTGACAGCACACCTAAAAGCTCTAGAACACATGGAAGCAAATTCACCCAAGAGGAGTAGACAGCAGGAAATAATCAAAATCAGGGGTGAAATCAACCATGTGGAAACAAAAAGAACTATTCAAAGAATCAATCAAACCAGGAGCTGGTTCTTTGAGAAAGTCAACAAGATATATAAACCCTTAGCCAGACTCACTAGAGGGCACAGGGACAGCATCCTAATTTAAAAAATCAGAAATAAAAAGGAGACATAACAACAGATCCTGAGGAAATCCAAAACATCATCAGATCCTTCTACAAAAGGCTATATTCAAAAAATTGGAAAAACTGGATGAAATGGACAAATTTCTAGACAGATACCAAGATACCAAGTACCCAAATTAAATCAGGATCAGATTAACGATCTAAACTCTGTCTCCTAAAGAAATAGAAGCAGACATTAATAGTCTCCCAACCAAAAAAAGCCCAGGACCAGATGGGTTTAGTGCAGAGTTCTATCAGACCTTCAAAGAAGACCTAATTCCAGTTCTTCTCAAACTATTCAACAAAATAAAAAACGAAGGTACGATACCCAATTCATTCTATGAAGCCACAATTAGTCTGATACCTAAACCACATAAAAACACAAGATAGAGAACTTCAGACCAACATCCCTTATGAATATCAATGAAAAAATACTCAGTAAAATTCTCTCTAAGGGAATCCATGAACACATCAAAACGATCATCCAACATGACCAAGTAGGCTTCAGCACAGGAATGCAGGGATGGTTTAATATATGGAAATCCATCAACATAATCCACTATATAAACAAACTCAAAGGTTAAAAAACCACATAATCATCTCCTTGGATGCTGAGAAAGCATTTAACAAAATCCAACACCCCTTCATGATAAAAGTCTTAGAAAGATCAGGAATTCAAGGCCCATACCTAAACATAATAAAAGCAATCTACAGCAAACCAGTAGCCAACATCAAACTAAATAGAGAAAAGCTGAAGCAATCCCACTAAAATCAGGGAATAGACAAGGCTGCTCACTTTCTCCCTACCTATTCAATATCGGAGTTGAAATACTAGCCAGAGCAATTTGACAACAAAAGGAGGTCAAGGGGATAGAAACTGGAAAGAAAGAAGTCAAAATATCACAATTTGCATATGATGTGATAGTATATATAAGTGACCCTAAAAACTCCACCAGAGAACACCTGAACCTGATAAACAGCTTCAGTGAAGTAGCTAGATATAAAATTAACTCAAACAAATCAATGGCCTTTTTCTATACAATGGATAAATGGGCTGAGAAAGAAATTAGGGAAACAACACCCTTTACAATAGTCACAAACAATATAAAATATCTTGGTGTGACTCTAACTAAGGAAGTGAAAGATCTGTATGATAAGAACTTCAAGTCTCTGAAGAAAGAATTTGAAGATCTCAGAAGATGGAAGGATCTCCCATGCTCATGGATTGGCAGGATTAATATAGTAAAAATGGCTATCTTGTCTAAAGCAATCTACAGATTTAATGCAATCCTCATCAAAATTCCAACTCAATTCTTCAATGACTTAGAAAGGGCAATTTGCAAATTCATCTGGAATAACAAAACAAAACAAAACAAAAAAACCCTAGGATAGCAAAAACTCTTCTCAACAATAAAAGAACCGCTGGTGGAATCACCATGCCTGACCTCAAGCTGTACTACAGAGCAATTGTAATAAAAACTGCATGGTACTTGTACAGCAACAGACAGGGAGATCCATGGAATAGGATTGAAGACCCAGAAATGAATCCACACACCTATGGTTACTTGATCTTTAACAAGGGAGCTAAAACCATCCAGTGGAAAAAAGACAGCATTTTCAAAAAATGGTGCTGACACAACTAGCCTTTATCATGTAGAAGAATGGGGATTTGATCCATTCTTATCTCTTTGTACTAAGGTCAAGTTGAAGTGGTTTAAGGAACTCCACATAAAATCAGAGACACTGAAACTTATAGAGGAGAAAGTGGGGAAAAGCCTTGAAGATATGGGCACTGGGGAAAAATTCCTGAATAGATCAGCAATTGCTTGTGCTGTAAGATCGAGAATTGACAAATGGGACCTCATAAAGTTGCAAAGCTTCTGTAAGGCAAAAGATACTGTCAATAAGACAAAAAGGCCACCAACAGATTGGGAAAGGATCTTTACCAATCCTAAATCAGATAGGGGACTAATATTCAATATATATATATATAAAGAACTCAAGAAGGTGGACACCAGAAAATCAAATAACCCCATTAAAAAATGGGGCACAGAACTAAACAAAGAATTCTCAACTGAGGAATACCGTGTGGCTTAGAAACACTTAAAAAATGTTAAACAACCTTAATAATCAGGGAAATGTACATTAAAACAATCCTGAGATTCCACCTCACACCTGTCAGAATGGCTAGGAACAAAAATTCAGGTGACAGCTGATTCTGGTGAGGATGTGGAAAAAGAGGAGCACTCCTCCATTGTTGGTGGGATTGCAAGCTTGTACAACCACTCTGAAAATCAGTCTGAATGTTCCTCAGAAAATTAGACATAGTACTACAGGAGCATCCTGCAATACCTCTCCTGGGAATATGTCCAGAAGATTTTCCAACTGGTAATAAGGACACATGCTCTACTATGTTCATAGCAGCCTTATTTATAATAGCTGGAAGCTGGAAAGAACCCAGATGTCCCTCAACAGAGGAATTGAGACAGAAAATATGGTACATTTATACAATGGAGTACTACTCAGCTATTAAAAACAACTGCCACAGACCCTCTGGATCCCCTGT